>VWZL01000858.1:140718-167544 GCA_013396915.1 Stercorarius parasiticus
GAGATCAGGTTGGTTAAGCAGGACCTCCCTTTCCTAAACCCATGCTGGCTGGCCCAGATCCCTTGGCTGCCCTGCACTTGCCGTGAGAGCTCACTCAAGATGATCCTCTCCATGATCTTTCCTGGTACCGAGGTCAGGCTGACAGGCCTGTAGTTCCCCGGATCCTCCTTCCGACCCTTCTTGTAGATGGGCGTCACATTAGCCACCCTCCAGTCATCTGGTACCTCCCCTGTTGACCAAGATTGTTGATAAATGATGGAGAGAGGCTTGGTGAGCTCTCCCGCCAGCTCCTTGAGTACTCTTGGGTGAATCCCATCCGGCCCCATAGACTTATGTGCGTCTAGGTGCAGAAGCAGATCATTGACTACTTCTTCCTGGATTATGGGTGGGTAAGGGATGGAGGTTCTCCCTGGCTCTCTTTTTGTTGATGTATTTATAAAAACTTTTTTGTTGTCCTTAATGTTAGTGGCCACTATGTAAGTTAGTGGTAACTTTAAGACTTCTTATTGAGTTCAGTTCATGTGGAAGTATGGTATCACTTACTTTTTATTCATAAGCCTGGCTAAGAGCAGCCTGTACAGACGTAAGTGAGAATGTATCTGGTCATTCCAGTTACGATAGAAATATTGGAAATATTAGGAACTAAAGGGGAAGAAACTAGTCTGACATTAAACCCTTATTAATCTTCTTATAAACTCGTAACTCTCATATTTGCATTGTGCTTCTAAATTTTGTGAACTTAGCTACCCCCAAGATTGCATATTGCCTATGTTGCCTAAGCCACTGTGTGTATGAATACAAATTTAAAATTAAGTCTAATTCAGGCTAATATGCTTCACAATAACTAATTTACAAATATGAATTTATCTTGAAAGCCACTTTTCAGGAATGAGAGTATCTGTATTGCTAAAGCATCATGTCTCACAATATCTGTGGCATAAAGCAGGTACCCATGTTTCCCTATTTTTCTGATGCAAGAAACAGGGGCAGGCTTCATTTTAAATCCGTCATTGATGACTTTGATATATCTGTATTCCTTGGTTTTGATTAGTGCTTACTGATTGCAATTTGAACCTAGAAGTATCCGAAAAAGTTTATGCAAAAGTAATGAGAATTGTATGACTGCATCATCTTTGCATAAATGGAAACTTGATTTCTCACCACTGCTAAAATTTTGTGACTGTAACACACCTGCATTTAGAAAGCAGTTTATTTTTTTTCTAATGGCCACATTTCATACATTGCATATAATAAGGTATATTTAACAACTACATAGTAACATAAGTTAATAGCAGTGTTTTTGATCAATTTAGTTCCTCTTTACTATCTAAATCATATTTATTTAATGTAAAAACAAACCTGAAGATGGGTTTCCCAAAACCCTTTTCCACCTGAGAGGCTGTATTTTACATGAACAATGTGATACAGGGTTTTATTTTACACCGCTATTAAATTTTAATAATATCTTGTCCTCTGTGTATTAATCTGTGTGTATAACATAAATGTATGTGTTTAGGAAAAAGATGGCAAAAGTAAGGGACTTCATGAAAACTGAAAAATTGTTGTTGCTGGGATGTGTTCACTGCTGTAGTATTAATACAATATTAAACCATTTCAGTTGACTGAGTAGAGCTATGTAGTTAAAATAGTCTGGGTTAATCTTACTTTTTTCCCTCAGTAAAATAATCAGCAAGTTTTCGTCAGAAAGGCTACAGAAACAAAATGAAGAAAAAAGAGCAAAAAAACGCAACAAAACCCCAAGAGTGGTAGTATAAAATAGGTGATGCATTCTGACCTGATGACCATTTTCTGCTTTATTTACTGTGGCACATTCATTATGA
The DNA here is from genome assembly GCA_013396915.1 of Stercorarius parasiticus. Lineage (NCBI taxonomy): Eukaryota > Metazoa > Chordata > Aves > Charadriiformes > Stercorariidae > Stercorarius > Stercorarius parasiticus. The sequence continues at coordinate 142,560 of VWZL01000858.1, forward strand.
AAGAAAAAAAATCTAAAACATACCAGCAAATAGTTCTGTCATTAGTGTTTTCTTGCAAACTTGGATAATCCGTACATCTGAAGGCTACAATTTTTCTATATTACAGCCTCCTTAAAGAGATTGTACCTGCAAAACCAGCAGCTATATGCAATCAATTGATTGCTAAAAGTTATTATCCCCCTAGGATGCTTTCCTTTTTATATGTGCTAGAACATTAAATTTAAAAATTAGGCCTGCTGTGAAACTAACAACAATCTTCAACTGAAAAATGTCAATCCACTTCAAACAATTTCAACAAGATGCCTTATTTTGTCCTTCACTTAAAAACTCCAGAAGTCTGAAGGGGCTGCGTAGCACATCCTCACTCGAGGACAAATCCTGCCTTACTGAGGATAATGAAGACCTTGAGTGTGGCCTTGTCCCTGTGCTGTCTTGCCACTGCATCTGAGGGAAGGTTGGAAGGTGGCAGTTGGACGTTCACCAGCTCCCCTTGGGAGGATGATAGGAACTGAAGGACTTTGTGAAGAGCACTCCCCACTGAGCATCTTCCTTTCTTCACCCTGATTGACAATTTACATCCCAGACTTTGGCGAGACTGAGCTGTTGGGTTTTTTCAGACTTTCTGCTAGCCAGCACAGGAACAAAAAGCATATACTGTCAGAAAACTGTTAATAACTCTTTAGGGTTAGGGAATGTAAGGAAATTTTATCATCTGTGCGGCCAGTGCTTTGAAAACTCAGTTTCTCAAAGAAGCGGGAAGCATTCCGTCTGCCTTAAAGGGTATCGCTGTTAAAGAGGATGAAAAAAAGCAAAGACAGAAAACCTGGCCAGAAGTATCACTGAGCTGAAGGATTTGTACTGGAGAGGTATGAAGGAAAAAGTTCCACTATGGGAAATTTAGTTAATGATGGATATCTGTGTGGGTCAATGGAAAAATCAAAAGATGTTATGTCAAATTTTGCTTTACCTTCTCCAAAGTCAGCAGAGGTTCAAGAGATAATAATAAAAAGCTAATACTAAAGCTTTTAAACTTTGGATTTTACACAATCTAATTTTAGATAGTATTTTGTTCTCCTTGCAATGTTATGCAGTCTTTTGTATTTTGCTTAGTTTCTGTTGGAGTTGCCATTTTGGTGTCTAGCTAAGAGTTTCCAGATTGCCAGGATAGGCTATCCGAGTACTGGACTGTCACTAGTCCAATTGAAAAAGGAATTGGAGTGCTACTCACCACGTTATTTAGGAAAAGAGGAACAACAGAGCATGTGTTGAGTCAAATCCAACTCATATTTCCTGATGAAGCCATGGAGCTGCATTTTGTAGGACTGTAATAGGTTGTTTATGTTTATTAACTTCAGTATTTTGTGCCATTCTGAATAAATTCAAAATAATTTGAGTTCAGAAGTGGAGTTGAGATGATGATTATTATTATCTATAAATCTTTGAATTAGATCTTCCTTTACATTTAGAAGTTCTGTTTGCTTCTCAGTAATAAATAAAATTAGCCAAAATTTAGAGAAAAATTAGACAAAATTAACTCACATGCCTGAAGGAAAGAAACTTAGTGTTATGAGTGTATGGCTGTACAGACAGTGGGTTGGATTCATCTCAGTTAACTTCAGCCATCTACAAGTGGAAGAAAATTTCAGCTGTTTCATGTGCTTTCAGTGGACGCTGCAACCCTCCCATTTTAGCTATCTCCATTAAAAGGGATAAATTCAAACCAGTGGCACTGTGTAATTTTTTCATTAGCTACAGGAAGGCTCAGAAATGGGAAGGGTAAGAAACTTGTTTGGTTTTGGATAAAAACCATTGTGTAGAAACTTTCTTTCTGATCAGGAAGCATTAGCCTGGAGAAATGTACATTTTCTGTAACTGTGAAAGTCAAATGTGATTGCAATAGAAACTTTGCCAAATATAAAAATGGCATAAAAAGTAATGTGTGTGATGCAAAGAAACAACTCAATATTTGCAGGCTGTCTAGCTTGTACCAGTAAAGGCGGAAGCTAGATTTATTGGAAATAGGTTTCTTATGAGGTCTGTCATCTTCCCTGGTGACTGTCACTATTCATTTCCACACTGAACTATTTTCAATCAGACTATGTGGCAAGTACATGGAAGTATATTAACTAAAATCTGTTAGAGTTTTTGCATGTGAGCAATGAAGGGAGGAGACGTTTAAGTAGCAGCACTCTCCAAAGGTAATATTGTGAGGTGAAGTTCACTACCAATATGGAAGAAACAGCTTGATTAAAAACCATTTTGTAAAATAAATTATTAGAAGAGTGAAGTATATTTAAAAATCAGAAGAATTATTTTTTTTCTTTAATGTGAGTAGGTAAAATTTTCCCCACTATTTGTATTTAGAAATGAATTATTTTTTGGCTTTTTTTTTTTAATATAGTTTTTTAAAAGCAACTCTAATGTTGGGTTGATTTTTTTTTCAGAGCAGAGCATATGATATATGCTGTATGATATACTGCAATTCTGTGAATGCGCAGATGCATATTGACCCATTTTCATACTGGTTTCTGGCTTTGGACGATCAGTCTCAGCTTGACATTAAGCTGAAATTAAGATTTTATTAATTTATTTAATAATAATAGTTGGTTCCAAAAGTCCAAAGAAATGAGAAATTGTTGTGTTTTTTCTGACCAGTGTTGCAAGTTGTCAGCTATGTTTGTAGAAGTCTGTGAAGGCCTGTGTCTCTTTGGACCAAAGTGAGAAGAATTTCGTGTGTCTTAGGAGGTCAGTTACTGTCACGTATTTCTTTCTCAGTCCCAGGTGATGTGTGCTATACTGGTATCAGAAAAGGGGGAGAGCTCTTCAGGTTTGTTACACTTCATCTTTTTGAGCAAGAAATGTCCGTGACACATCACCAGAAAAAACTTTGTGATGTGCTGTTATTTATTGTTTATGGGTAATAATAATAATAATAGTTATTTGTATATACGTAACTGTTTTGCTTTAAACTTTCTCAAGGGCTTTATAAGATGGATAAACATCAAAAACCTAGGGAGACTGATCTGCGTTGTACCACAGCACAATATTCTGTCTCTGGCAGTGACCAAGGACAATTTCTGAAGTCCAACCTCAAATCCTTTGCAACTCAGTTGCTTCCAAAAACCAGGCATCGTTCATACTAATTTTTAAACCTTAGCAGTTTTCTCTTACAGTAATTTTTCTAATCTGCCCTGCATAATTTTTAGCCTCTACCACATTCTGTAGCAAAGAAATTTCATGGTTTAACTACACCTTGTGTGGTGAACTACTTCCCTTTTTTGGGGTCTTACACTGCTCTAATGCTAACGTCATTAACCGATGACTGGTTCCTCTGTTAGAATGATAAGTAACCGCTTCCTATTCATCCTCTCCACATCATTCATGTGTTTAAACCAATTGCTCCCTGATTATAGTTGGGGTGACTACATGATAGATACACAGGATTTATGTATCTTAAAGCCATGTTGAATATCCTGTAATACATAAAGTCATATGCATTTTTATCCAGGAAGGCTCTTAAGGTTGGGTTTTCTTTATTTTGACAGAGTAGTTCTGATTATACCTCTGCTGAATAAGGTAGTGTTTACATGGGTGAAAGTGTTTATATGGTTTAAAGCGGAAGTGAAGAAAGTATGTGCGTGGCTTTTATGTTTGTACAGACCTTCTTAATAGCGAGGAATAAAGACCTTTAAGTATGTTACAGTTGAAAAGGCAAAAATAAGAACATTCACCATAAATAATAATATTTCGATAATGTAACTTTTATGTGAAAATAGCAGAATTTAAGGTATGTACAAGATGTGTTGAGTCCAGAACAGGTAGAAACATTTGAAATACAACTGTATTGTCCAAAGGACAGATAGACTCTTTCTGCAGTTAAATAATGATTGGATTTCATAGCCTGTTTATTTACAGGGGATAAACAATCAAATTTGTGCAATGTCCGTAATGAAAATCTTGCCTGTATGTGAATTAGTGGGTTTTTTTCCTATTGGTGTATATAGGATCTGCCATCCAGAATTAGGGTGAATTTTTTTGTTGTTTTAAAGATCAGTTTCTAAATAAACTATAAAGTAAGCCTAGTATTCTGCAAAGAAAATGACTATTGAAAAGCAAAGCACATCCTTAGCTAGCGCTCAACAGAGCAGTGTAAGAAGAAAAAGAATTTTTGCAGCACCTTGAAGCCTAAGTCTCTCTATATGTTAATAATAAACTCCCCAATTTCCCAGGAGTACTATTTTTGTAATACAATTTTCCTGCCTTAGGTTTTATCAAAATAAATTATGCTGGATATATTCGAAATTTAAAATTATTTGGTAACATCATGATTGGATATGCAATAATTTACAGTGTGTCATAGCTTTTCTCTGAAGCATGTGAATTCATTTTTCTTTTGTTATCTGTGGTCTAATGGGGTAGTATTGGTTTATCCAAGTGTGTGTCTTGTTATCCTCATGCAACATGGGCTTTTGTGGTATCAAAATGCTCACCCAGCGCTTTTGAATACTTGGAGAAAGCCTGAAGTGGCTACACTGATAACGAGAGAGTAGTGCCCATATGCTGATGTCCAAATAATTTTTTTCTACTGGGCATCAGAATTCATTTATTAATATCAAAATAGAATAATTCACATGAATGCATTGTTCTTTTTGTTAGCAGGGCAAATGTGAGACTCATGGCATAAAGCCACCTGTGACACTGTATCACAGAGACTTTCTCAAGTCACCAAGGTTCAGGTATCCATGAACCGCTTCACATAGGACTAACTGATCTTTAGGTTTTTTCAGCTCTAACGCGTTTCTTGCACCTTTTTACATCAGCTGGTCCTTTTCTACACTGTGTTATTGAATTTTTTAATGATATGCTTTTAGTGATCTGTTTATCTGGTTTGTTCTCCTCATTTATCTTGTTTGGTTATTCACATTCCAGACTGCTAACTGATCCTTTCCTAAACCACTGTCTTCCCCGGGCTTTTAGGACACCAAGATTGTGCTTTTTTTATCCTCGCATACCAGTGAATTATTCTCAAATTCTCAATAGAACTGGCAAAAGGGCAAAGGAAAGTAGCATACAACTGACCTTTTGTCCTGTGGGTAAAGAGAGATTCTTGCCATGAACTGTAATCTGGGGCAATATTTCAAGATACAGGATTTGAGGTGTGTTGTAGGGCTGTTTTCTGGTGGAGATGGTCATTTAGAAGGGAGAAAGTGGCCAAGGACACAGGGAAAAGAGCAGATGCAAAGGGAGGAAGACCACTAATTTAGCACAAAATCAAGATACTGGAAAGCAACATTAATCAATATATCAAAGGAGATGAAAAGAAGGAATGCTTTGCCTTTGTGCAGATGTTAAGAGCCTGCAATAAATAAAAAGTAATGAAATTCCTCATAATAAATTTGAACAGGTTGCTAATAATGTAGCCTAATGGGAAAATTCAAATGATTGAAAGGCTGCAAACATATTTAAGTAGCACTGAAAGGGAAGAAGAGAAATAGTGGAATTTTTCTGTGTTCATAATAATTTATGAAGTAATTCTCTTGAGTAACTCACAGCTCCACTTTCTAATATGTAATTTGCAAAATGAGGATCTAATTCACTGTGTGCAGTAGACCACCAGCAGAGCGCGATGTGGCCAGCTCCTTAAAAGCCTCCAGTAACGTGTAGGAAGAAAAATCACTATTGTGGGAGATTTCAATTTGTGTGATGTTACTGGAGTCACACTGCCTTCTAACAGTACTGTTTGAATTGCTTTAAAAATATACATATATAATGTACGTAAATGTTGATGATTAATTTCCTTTTACAAAATCTGATTTTGAGAGAGTTCTATATTAGGCCTCATCTTCACAGATAAAAACAAAATTAGTGGTGGTTTAAGTACCAAAGGGATTAATTAACCAAAGTACAAAAGAACATGAGTTAGCTCAATTCTGAGCTGCAAGAATTATTTTAGAAAATGTGTGTGTGTGTGTGTATGCATATATATGTATGTGTGCTCAGTGCACTGAAGGCGGCCAGCTTTTGAGAATAATTGTTAACTCTTCTGATATAAAGAGAACTCACTGAGAAGAAGGGAGAGTGGCTAAAATAAATCAACCAAAAAAAGGGAAGAGGAAGTTGATGTTAATGATTATGAATTAGAATCTAGAAATTGTAGAAAGCTACTGAGGAATGTGTGTGTGTGTATATGTATATATAATACACATATGTATGTATTATATATCACATATATTGTATATGTATATAAATATATCCCTAAATAAATCAATGGTGAGCTAGAATCAACATTGTAAAAGATTCTTTTTCTAATTCTACTAGAATATTAGACAGAAAAATGATATTGATATACATATAAAAATAAGTAAACATAAAGTATGATTACTTCATTAGTAATGAAAATGTTTTAAATAGCACCACAGAAATGAAAAATAGAAGAGTTTAAACTGATAATGCAGAACTGTCAGAAATGCTGAGCAAGTACTGATGTTCTGTGTTTGGAAAAGAAAGTTAGCAGAAGAGCGTGACAAAATTTCATTACAACAGTAACTAAGGATGCTTAAAAATGGATAGTAGTCCTGGGCATTTTGCAATCAGCAGAATTGAATTATAAGTCTCTAAGAGTTTTCAAATATCTGCTTGAGTCATTCTGTGAGTCATTGCTGTTGATTTTTAGTAAGTTGTAGAATATTGGGAAAGTTCCAGGCGATGGGAAGAAATCTAATATTGTGCCAATAAAAGGCTAAATGGGATGACCCAGATAATAATAAGTCTGTCAGCCTGACATTGATCTCATGCAAAATAATGGAGTGGTTTCTAGAGGACTCAATTAATAAAGAATTAAACAAGGGTAATATAATTATTGCTAATTGGCATGGGTTTATGGAAAACAGACCTTGTCAAATTAGCTTGGTATCATTTTTATGATATTATGAATTTGGCTGATGTAATAAAAGTTCTGTAGGGCACTGACTTAGTACAAAATATTGATGAAAATCTGGAAAAACCTAGATGGTTATTTTGCAGTGTAGAAGGAAAATGAGTAAGTTCAGAGCTTTATGGTTAACATCATAATAATATTTTTTTTACTGCTTACAATGGAGAACAATGTAACTTGAAAACAGACACTGGTTTATTTTCTGCTGAGCCAGAGACCATACTTACTATCCAGCAATGTCTCCCTAGAGGATGATGTATCCCAGTATTCTTCTAAAAATAATGAAGATGATCAATTACTGGTAAAAACCATTCTGGTTCAGACGGTGAACTGTGAGCAATGTGTTTGAATGCTGCCTGGTATCAAGATTACAGGTAGAAAGAAGGGTGCAGATAGCTAAGGACGAGAAGTGTGATAGGTGAAGATTGAAGGGGTGTAAGGATGGTAGGTGACAACAAAATCATCTTTTTATTTTTTCCTCACCCTATGTTTCTCTTTCCCTGATAGACCAGCTGTGTCCTTTTGTTGATTTCTTTGGGTATGCCAGTTAATGTGCATGTACAACACCTAGCATGGTCAAGTGGTACATCATACTTCCCAGAAATGGGAACTTTGTAATTACTTTTTTTGGTTTTTTTTAACAGCATGATGAAGTAATTTTCTTCTTGTAGCCTCTTAATACCAGAAAAAATTATATGAAGGCTAAAACATAACAATTTGTAGTTGGCATATGTGAAGATAACATCCTTTTTACTGAGTTCTACTACAATTTTCTTAGTCTCTTCTTCTTATGTAAATTGTTGGGTTTGCTTCCTAAGGATTGATTAATTAAAAGTAAATCAGAGTTTTTTTCTTTTATACTGGTTGGTTGTTAGCGCTTCCTGGAAACATTAATTTCTGTTCTTAGGAGAATTCAGATCTTGAAGAGATAGCAGAGAATAGAAGCAGAACTTCAGAATTTCCACCAGCTGTGATTGATGAAGAGTTTGCTGAGCAATGTTGCAAGAAATTTTTGTACATTTGTCTTGCCCACTAGTTTGTGTGGGAAATCCAGCTGTATTCCACTGGAGAACTTTCATATGAGTGAGGTGATGTTCTTCACTAGAAAAATCACCTAAAAACCCCTTTGGACAGTTCCTTTCTCATTGTGATCTCAGTCAGGTTTTATTAACGCTTTATGCAAAAATGCAAAACACAAGAAGAATTTTTGAAGTTGGTTCAGTTCTTAATGAAGTGTAAATAGGACTTATCTAAACACATTGTAGTTGCTTGGATAATTAATTTTGGATAATCTATTTTGCTTCATTTGTCTTAGATTATTTTTCCCTCTCTTTTAGTTTATACTATCTATTGACATGCAGATTTTTAGATCTAAGTAAATTAAAATTACATGGCAAAATCCATCCAGGGCAAATTGCTTATCCTGAAGTCAGAATCTTATCCTCAGACAGTATGTCGTGTGTATATACATGCATAAACAAGCCATGGGTGGGAAATATCTAGAAATCTTTGTGGAGGTTCATGACGTTGAAAACATTTTATAACTTCATGAATTTCTTTCTGAGAACAAACAAACAAAGGAATGCAAAAATGTGATATGCTTTTATTGAAAACATGGTAATTCTCTGTTTAAGATGAACAGAAATACACTGGATATTGAAATTCTGCAAATTTTAAAATTTACAGTACTTCAGGAACTACTGTAAAAACTCCAGTACCAACTTTCTTAAATGTGTGCTGTTTGATACCATAGCTCATTTATGCAGATATACTAATTATATTTTTAGTCCTGGTTTCTCTTAAAAGGCTTTCACTAACAGTTTTTGAATTCATAAAAAATGTGCGCAAGGTGAGAAAAGTGTGAAAGTAATTTTAGATGTGAAAAGACTTTTGTGTGTTTTTTATTAAAGGCAGAGAGGATGAAGAAGTCTGTTCCTTTTCCCATAAATAATAATAGCTCCTACTCTTTACCCTCCTCCCCCAAGTTACAGCAATTGGGCTGTTTTAAAATTGTTCAGATCCATCAATGAATGAACAGTCATTGAAACAGAAGGACATGACATCTAAAACTGAGAGAAGGAGCTTGAAGTCATGGATAATTCAGTATGACAGAATACCAGTGAGGCCAAGAGTATGATGAAAGAAAAATCTGAGCATCTCTTTCTTTAGATCTGCAATTATAGGAGATGAAATGTGAAAATGGAGGGGAGTAAAAATCCCTCAGTCTTTAAACAAATTTACAACAACAGAAAAAAAGGTAGCAGGAGAAAGAAGTTCTGTTAGGAAATTTTTATTTTTCCAGCATCTTTCGTGAAATTATTTTAATGGCCTTGAAAAGATCTGTTAGTATTGGTGACAAGATATTAAATTAGAGGTATCTTTGGTCTGTCCTGATGTGATTATTCACCTCTCCCTTAATTTATTTGGGAGGTAAGTAGAGGATTGTCAAAAGAAGTGTATAAACCCCACAGAATTTGCAAATACAACCAAGAAAAATTGGACTTTGCAGTTAACTTTGCAGTTTGCAGTAAATACTTCTCCATGCTAATATAGATTATTGACATATGAACTTAATACAATACGGACTTGATACAGTTGGACTTTGCACTTAACTTTGCAGTTTGCAGTAAGTACTTCTCAATGCCAATATAGATATTGACATATAAACTTGATACAGTATGTGCGCAGCTTTTAGAGTGTCTAGTAAAACTTTAGTCATGAAACAGAATCTGGGAACACATCTCCAAATAAATAAAATCAGTTTAAAAAGTCCAAGTTTTATATAATTGTTAATCTGATCGAACTTAGATATTTCTACGGTGCAATCCTAAATGTAATATAGTGATATTTTTCTGGGTTTCACATACAGAAAATCTGGCAGCCAAACAGGGAGATAATCTGCAAGACAGTATGGATTAAAATAGCCTAGAGTTTTTCAGAAAAGTGTTTTCAGAAGTGTTTTCAGAAATAAATACATCAGGGGTATTGGGATGTTCATGCAAAGAAAGGCATCTGTTTTTGTCAAAACAATGTAATGTTCTAAGTTGATTTAACAATGGTTATAATCAGCAATAAATTATAATCATGATAAATGAAGAGGTTTAGTATGTTTAAGTGCAATATACAACAAAGGATATTGCAGGTGTTTGTAAAGTGAATGAAGTACTCTGACATATTAAAAATGCAGTTCTCGAAGTTTGGAGTTGTAACCTTTTTCTTCTCTCTCTTTTAATACATTTTTAAGAGCTGACTGGATTTTTTTTTTTAAAAAGGACAAAACCGGCATTATAATTTTGGGATCTGTTTCAGTAGAGTATAGTGATTGTGCGTGTCTGAAAACTGTGGGAATAAAGGAACATACTGTTTTAGAAATCAAAATACAGAATTATGCTCTTAATGTTAGAGACTTGGGAGAGAAGAGTTAGAAGCATTGCTGAAGGCAATTATCTAGAGACTTGCTAAACTCACTGAATTGTTCATATTAAATATACAAATTCCCCAGGCATTAGCTCAGCTCAGGAAAGTTTCCTAGGTTTCTCTATATTAATATTGTTAGGAAGAAAAGCAGGGAAGCCAGATCAACTTGTGAGACTAATTAGAATAGCATGAAGTTAACAGAAAAGATGCCTTCATTTTCTGTTTGTAGAGGGTTGAAGACCTTTGTTCTTTCAACTTTTATGAGAGAAGGAGGAATAAAACTTTAAAAAATACAGTGTAGGAACCCCAATGCAGAATACAGGATGTTGCATATATATTCCATATATACGTGGAATGGCCAGTGGTCCTTATCCTAAGAATCCCTTTGCTATTTCGATGCTGAGCAAAAGGATTGCCGTGCTGCCTCCTCTTCCTTTTGGACTATGGCATCCTCCATTTTGCCATGCTCCTGCTGTTAGTTGTTCCACCTGTTCTCTGTTTCTGTAATTCCTTTTTGTCTGCCTATTCCTGTTTGCCTCTTCTATCTTTTATTTCATTGTGCCTGAGAATTTTGAAACCAGACTGGCATTTGCCATCTGAGTATCTCTCATTTTATTGCTGTATGGATTGCTTTCATTTTGGCGTAGCACAGAACTGAATTCTCTATGCGGTTCAGTCTGTTTTTTCCCTCTACTTTCACACAGCTGGAGGAAGGAAAGGGCTTTCCAGAGAGTTTCTGAGGGTGTTGCTCTTAGTTTCCTACTCTATAAAGGCAAGAAATAGAGTCTAACTTAGCGGTGTTATTTTTTTTCCTGTTCCCCAACTATTATCTGTAGCTTTTAAAGTAGGGACTCTCCAGTCCCTAACTCAAATTCATACACATATGGCAAACCACCACAGTAGTATTGTTTTACTAAAGAAGCTTTTGTCTTGGGAGATAACTGCAATTTCAAAGATATTATGAAGAAATATGAGGCTGCATTTGTTGTGTGAATAGTCTTTTCCTCCTACAGAGCGCCTAAACATTTAAAGCGTAGCTGTCGGCTTAGGGTAAGCTTGTCTGCAAGTACCTCATGTAAAATAGTTTAAATATGACTATATATAAGTGTATACAACCCTGTTAAAAACTTTTAAGGAAAGTGACGTGTGACAAATGATGTATTTTCTCTCTACCGTTTCTGGGTATTTGGATTTTATTTGGCTGATGCTACATGTACCATTATGAGTGTTATCCTAGTGCTTCGTAGCTGAACAGGTTTGGTTTGTGCCTGCACACGCAGCATATTAAGTGTAGGTGAAGTGGGCCAGTGTAGCCAGTAAGAGGAAGGGAACACCATCTTTAACTCCTCATCTGTGGAAGAAATTTCTTCTGCTTTTTTTTTTTTTTTCTAAAACATCATCTACTTGTGTGACTTCACAGAAAGTTTTTCTGAAGGCAGAAAATGTCATTGTCAAACTACCTTTACAACTTAAATCCAGTTTTTTAATGTTGGTCCTGAATCATATTCTGTTCCTGTTAGTTTCAATTTGCATACTTTTTTGTGTCTGTAAGTAACACTGGGATCCAGCAATAAATCTGGGTGTTATTCAGTAAAATATAATGTTGGACAAGAGTTGAAAATTTAACAACTCCTTCATGTTTGCTATGGGGATATTGACGTTTTGTTAAAAGAAAGCATCTGATGAAAATGTGTTACAGGCTAGAAGGCAGAAGTTGTTATAACTAAAAGAAGTTTTTTCTTCAAAGTTTACACACAGTGTAATCTAGGCTAAATATGATCTGATCAAATATGAGAAAAAACTTTACAGTGAGGGTGACAGAGCACTGGAACGGGCTGCCCAGGGAGGTTGTGGAGTCCCCTTCTCTGGAGACTTTCAAGACCCGCCTGGATGCAGTCCTGAGTAGTGTGCTCTAGGCAGTCCTGCTTTAGCAGGGGAGTTGGACTAGATGATCTCTAGAGGTCCTTTCCAACTCTGAAAATTCCATGATTCCGTAATTCCGTGAAATAAAATCCTTGGAATTTTCCTTCAAAGTTTAGTTAAGGCCTAGATGTAACTCTTACTTTAAAAGAGCCATAATTTGTAATTTTCATCTAGATACAGTATTTTTATTTTAAAATGCCTAATATGATTAGTTGCTTGGCATAGCATTATAATTAAAGTATTTAATAAACTCTGTAAGTACGTTTCTTTTTATCCATACAGTTTCTTTGTGAGGTTGAGTTTTAAGGCCTGAATTCTTAACAAACTAATCAGCTTTCCACAGCAAAGCAAACACAATTTCCTCCCTTGCATATTTTAAGTAATCCAGGCTTGGGGGAAGGAACCAGTCTTTGGTGGTGATGGCTTTTTTTAATTCCCGCATAATTCTAAATCCTTGAAATTAAAGATGTAACAGCAGAACAAGAAATGTTGAAATGCACAGTGTTTTCCTACCTCCTTATTAATCTGTGCTAAGGTAGTACAAACAAAAGGCTTTCCATTGTGCTGCTCTGCAAGTTTACATTGCACTAGTTTGGAGATTTATCAAGACACAGGTGAAAATAAACGCATATGAAAAGTGTGCAATCTTTATTTCTTCCTGGTTTGTTTTTTTTTTATATATATACTTCTTTTAGCTCTGCAGTCTCCAAGCAGCTGAAGCTCAGGCTTCCGTGACTCTCAGCCATTTTCTTGTGCTGCACTCTGATAAGCAAGGTTTTATTGATGGAAGTAAATTAATTGGTGGACCTTTTACTTGTAATGATTTCTTCCCTCTGTATGGTAATTTCTTTTACCTATACAGAGACACTTTTTCTGCCAATTTGGTCGACACTGGCAACCAGATTTGCTGAATGTGTTCATCCATAGCTGTGAGAAGGTGAACTGCACGCTGCCTCCTATGCAATGGAAAATATATTTCTTTTTGTAACCTTTTGTAATATTAATTAGACCTGAAGCCTAGATTGTGTTGTTATTATGTTTCTTTTTAAATAGACACAGACTATTGTTACAGCATCAGTGGATCTGATACTGCAAAGAAGGAAACAGTGTTCCCCCCTGTATCATCTGACTGACATTGGTGCCCAGCAGTTTTCTGGAGTCAGTCCAGGGATCTTGCAATCGTTGGCTGATGCTGATCTATACCTCTGCCATAGCTACAATCTCTTGCTATTAAATGGAAAGATGTGTGTCTGAACAGGTCGCAATTAATACCAAGTGCTGCAGCTAGATTACCTAGATGAAACGCAGCCCTCATACATTTCCAAACTCTAATTTATACTCTGGATGCTTGTAACATTTTACATGGATTGCAAGTCTTTGCATCTTCTTTGCACTGCCAAATATTGCTTTTAACAGTGTGTTTTGAGTGTTCCACCATGTATCTCCTGTGCTTTTATTCTGTCTTAATGTTTTTTGAGCATTAGAGGAGTGAATGGTTACTTCATGCTTCATCTCTAGCAGATTTACGATTAGGCTGTAATGCACTTGTAGGTTCTGTTGAACATCAAAAGATAAATGGTTGAGGACAGAAATAAAGGTCTTTGGTTTTCAAGTTGGAGAAATATACCTTTCCACCTACTTTTCGTATGTTTCAAATTGAAAGGTTTTATATATTGTACTTTTTTCAAGACAAACTGTACAATCTCAGTGATTTCTGAGGTCACAAGAGATACATATTATGTATCTGAGGTACGTAATTCTTTCCTATTTAGTCTGCACTGCTTAACAAGCTGCAGAAACGCTAGTCTCTTCATTGAACTACCATTCACACTCATCCTCCATGCTCCAATTCTTTCTGATACATGCAGGCTTTTTTTATATAAACCTGTACTTTTGTAGTACACCTGCAATATTCATTTGAGGGGGGAGGGTGACATCATTTTAAAGAATAGGGAGATCGGTTAGATTTTACTAAATATGTGGATAACAGAGTGATTTTCATTGAAGTGCATGGATATAGATTGAACTTAGCATTTAAATGCACTGCAGTTCTTCCCTATGGCACTTCTATAGTAGGTGAAAAATCAATATTAAGTGTGCAGCTGAATTATTTATGCTAACAGAAAATTTTATTTGATCTGATAATTTTAGCCTGGAACCAGCCAACCAGGAAGTACTTGAAAATTGCCACTGAGACACAAAATGAGGGTTTGAAATGTGGATATTGCCGGACCCTCATGTTTTGGAGTGCAGAAGGATAGGTGGAAGGGGTATCCTTCCATGCAATTGAGATGAGCACTTGCCACCTTCTACCTGACGAACAGGGCACAGGGAAGTTTGTGTCAGTCAGTCAGGTCTTTGCAGAACAAAATCAGTGAGCAATGTGTGTGTTGCATAACTCTTGTTTTAAACTTGAAGTAATACGCGTTTTTAAGTGAACACTACTGCAAAAACTCCGACTGCCAAGATTTGCAGTTCTGAAATAAAAACACGGGGTGTGAGTTTATACTTGAGACTTAACCTGTTAAAAATATGTTATTGAAGGTGGTTATTACTGCATTTGTAAGCCAAGATAAATATTATAAAAATAAAAGACAGAAAATCTCTGGAAGGTTCAACTGCAAGTTTGTGCTGTTCATGGACATTAATATTTTTATTGCAAAAGGTAAGTGGACAGTGTGTTCAAGAAAAAATTTAAAATAAGGTATGGGACCTTTTCCCCTGACAAAGCTGGGCATCTTCTAGTTAGAGGTTTTACTAGAGTCTCGGGAAAAGTTATGTAGGCTCAGCAGGCTGTTAAAAGAGAATAACCCTAGTTGCAAGGGTTTCAGGACATTGTGCTGCAATTGGTTTTTTGAGGCAAATGTTGTTTTCCAAATTTTTTAGCGTTGGTAGGTCAAGAAGAGCTTTGTGTGTTGCCAGAAATACTTTTAACTGACTTCCAAAATGAAAATTACAAAGATGTGTGGATTTAGCTGTCTATAAACAGAAAATCTAATGTATTCAGTGCTCTAAAATATTTTTTCTGGCAGGCAGCTACAGCTCCAGAAATGTGTGGCTGTATTGTAGGTCCTGTCATGCCATAGACGCTCTAAAGAATCAAAAATACCAACTCATCTCTAGGCTTAGGCAACTGAATCTCACCATGTGTTAAAAAATTAAGTTTTTTCTCAAAGCAGAGGGCTATTTAAGTGTTTTCCATAGCTGTTCATTTCAACACAGTTTAAAGGCAGTAATTAGTGCCTGCCTGATTATTTGCAATACCGCAATGAAATACTATTAGGAATATTTGAAAACATAAAAAATATATGAGAAAGCAGATAATTTAAACTGGAGGGCTGTTTCACCATATGCAACTAGCAAATGCTATGTTTTGGAGACTGCGCTTTGCCCAGTGTCATTTGAATGAATATGGTTTTTACTAATTTCTCAAATTACATACTGCATATAAAAGAGCCCTGGTTAATCAACATTAGATTGTGAAAATGGCATAAAAGTACTTTCTAAGTACTTTTAATTGCTTTTCTGTATCTTCCAGAAAACTTCTGGCATTACCAGAGGCGTAGTTTTTTCAAGGTTGGATACAGAAAAACACTGAAACATATGCTGTAGTTAAAGATGTTAAAATGTTTTCCATAAGCTACTTCTTACACACCACCAGGGATTGCTCAGCTACATTTTTAAGTTCATTAAGGATGACGAAAATCAGGGTGATGGAAAGATGCTTTCAATGAGTATCATTTGTATTCCTTCAGGATTTGCTACATTTTTTATGATACAATTTTGAAATTATAACTGATCTTGTATATGAGGAAACTTGACATTGTAAATTCAATGAAGTTTTATCTATGTTGAAAAATAGATGAATAGATGAGTATTCTTAGTCGTAAGTGTATATATGAAATCATAGCAAACCAGACATTTCATTAAATGGTGCTCAGTGACTCCAAAGTACTCAACTTCCTTTGACTTGACTCAGGCAAACAAAATTATACGTCTGCCTTAGCCAATGTAAAGACTGTGGGCTTTAAGTACTTTTAAAATACTATTCAGAAGCAGGAAAGTGTCAGAGTTTGCATTGGGAATATTGTTTAGTGATTCCCTGTTTTTTTGTGCACTCACAAAATGTGGAATTTATCATGTCCATTCAGTCTTATCTAAAATGCAGCAGTGAAACACTTTGTAAACTTCTCTGCAGATTATAGAAATCTGCTAAATACCAATTCTCTGAAGATTGCACTTCCAATTAGTTATTTTCAGTACCTGTACAGAATTTTATGAGCTGGTTTCAAAATGCAAAGCTATATGAAAATGCAAGTCTATATCAAAATGCAGAAAACTTGGAAAAAGTACCATATAAAATATCAAAATAAAAAATATTATATAAAATAAATATTTGAGGGCTGTAGCAATACGCAGCATCTGATACAAGATTGGTACTCTCTTATGTTACCTTTTTTCTGACTAAGAAATGAGGCCACCTTACGTGTGAGTCAGAGTCCAGTTTCTATTCATGGGTTTACTGAACACAGCTCTCACGTTGGCTAAAGCATTCAAGAATTTGTTTGCTTCATGTTCTTCTGAGGGCAAAGAGACATGGTAATTTCTTTCCTTCTGAGGTGTGGGTCTTGGCTGTTGTGAATGGAGACAGACTCTGATGCTTGTGATTCTGCTTTGTGATTGTGCTTTTTGAGATCCTTATTGATACTATAGCACTGAAATATTATAATAGCATTATTCTGAACATGTATTACTGGTCGTATTTTCACAGAGGGTATGACTCCCTGGTGATTTGTATACCTCTAGTAATGTTAGTTCATTCCTTTTGATAAAGCAAGCACCAAGAGTCTTTGTAGAAGAGTCATTTTTTGATACCTACCAGAGAGCCTGTATTTAGTAGATTTGCAATGTTTATAATATGAAAAAAAGAAGAGGGAAAAAAAAAATTAAACGTAAGCAGCTCTATCAAGAAATTATTCCTAATTGTATTACTATTCCTGAGACATTACAAAAGAATTCTGGAAAAATAGAATTGCAGGATGCAAACCTCGGGTGTCAACTTGTCAGTATGTTACATTTAAAGGAGTTATTAAAGTCATTATGCTATCAACTTGTGAAGTTTAGATACACCAAATATAGCAACCTGGTTAATTGCTCATTATTTTACAGTGAGTGAAAGAAAGGCAGAAGGGGAAGTGGGAGTGGAGAGAATGGTATGTTTTCAAGGTACCCATAAAGGCCTCTTTTCCTGTGGAGGAAATTAAGCATATGTTGTTCAGTAAGACCTTAGTCTTTGACTGGTCTACGTAGTTTAGAAATGGTTTTATTGAGATCTTCCAATAATGCAGCACAATGCATATTGACATGACTTTGTAGCTCTAATCATGTTATTGACGCTGCCTTTCTCTTGGGGAATCAGGTTAAAATGAACTAGTGTAGCCAAAAACAGGGTTTAAAATACTTCAGGTCAGGTGTCAAAATGTAATTTCCCATTGGGGTAAAGCTGGAGAAACTTGGCTGAAGTTCCTTCAGATTTGTATTTGTGTAAGGAACAACTTGATTCTTGATTACTATAGAGACTTGTCAGTGAAAAGGCTGAAATGTGATTTTAGGTTAAAACAGTAACTTATAGCATTGCTACAGTAACTACATCAAGTAGCCAGTGAAAGGACAATTTCCAAAGTACAAGTTCTTGAAAAAAAACCCCAAACCCTCAGCGGTTTAGTTTTGAAGGGCAAATTTATGCCAAATTATGTGTGTTGCCGCCATAAAAAAGTGAAGGATGAGGAAAAAAAGTAATTTCTCCCAATACTCAAGTTTTAATTGTGTTATGTCTTTGCATTATTTTTCTCTGCTTTTCCAAAACTGGGCTATTTTTCTTTTGTCCTGCACAGGAAATAACATAAGGCTATTGATGCGGAACCTACCAATGGCACCGTTCTTTATTTGGGATGTAGTGATTTCACCAAATAGTAATTAATGATACTGCATTTGTATTTCTCTACAGCATTTGAAGGCTGTTAAATGAACTTGCACAATCACTAATTTCAGGGTATTTGCCATATAAAGCAAATTACTTCTTTCAGGTAATCTTGAATTTTTCATTGTTCGTAGTCATATCATTACTCAAAACTAGAATTCAAAAAATAAGGGATTTCACAGTTATTAAAGCCTATATATCACAAGATCATCTCTTTCTAGTAGGATACTAGTATCAAATTTGTGCACAGTACGGTTAGGAATTTGTTTAACCCCCTCTAGTCTGCCCGCACCTGATAGCTCCATGAAAGACAGGAGCAATGCATCTTCTCATGGCCGAGGAGCTAGATTATGCTAAAGTTAAGAGATGCCGTATTCACATACAAGGGGATCGTGTATGTGTTGGTTGCCAGTGTTATGGTAGTGTAATGTGTGAACAAATCATAAGGACACCTTCATGGTTGCTCTGGCAGACTGAAGGGTAGAAGGCCTGGGAATGGGCATATGTTTTCAGGATTAGCTTAGTCAAAAATAATTGGTCAACTGAAAATATTTGTGCTGAGAAATCAAGGTCTGTCAATATTTTTAAAGACATCTTTGAAAATGCTATGTGCCAGATTTCATTATACTCATTCTTACTGCTGGTAAATCACAATGAGCAGAATATATGGAGACCAATTTCTCAGAAAGAAGGAAAAAAAAAATAGACAAGTCATCTGTCTTCTGGTAACCAAGCTGGTTTAGTTTTCCAGGTGTATTACATAAAATAGCCTGGTTTCTGTTATTGTTGAATACCATTCAGATTCAGTTTGGGCTGAGAACTGGAGGACAGGCAGTCTTTCTTGCTTACCTGTTCTGTTTCCTGACAAGAAAAATGCAGAAAAATAATCTGTAAATTCAGAAATATTTGTTGAGTGTATTTCTGCAGTCTGTAGAGGTCATTGCAAATTCTGCTAAGTCTATAAAATTGTGAAAAAAATGTAAAATTAATCTCTTTCTTATCAAATCTAATATTATGGAGATGAGAGCACCGGAGAAATGTGACTGGAGGTTAGCATTCACTAGGTATTTTTTCCTTCTGACTGGCAATTCTTGCCATATTGCAATACGATTCATCGAGATACATGTGTACTCTGTAATCAAAGAATAAGTGCATCATGTCCTCTTCTGAGGATAATTTATTGAAGAAAACGTAGTTTTCCTCTGTTAAAAGTATCTATGTAGTAGGTATCTGTTCCTTCTGTCTAGCCATGGAAGTCGCTGGCACTGCCTGCTGTAGATATATCCATAGTTTTATTAAGCATTTGTTTGGAAGAATGGAAGCTGATATTGAGTTCATTAACACTTAGATAATGGGATGTTATTAGAGTTACAAGAGGACTGGGAAATTCAGGTATGCTGTTCTGTCCAGTAGGGAAGTATTTAGCTATCGTAGCATCACAGTTATTTATTTCATCTCTCCCTACTTGCAAGGTAGTATGTTGGTCTGGAAGGAGATTAAAAATTAGAGATCCTATAGAGTACGAAATATCTGTTTCCTTCTCTCTGTACCTCTGGTCTTTTTTTTGTATTGAGCTATTTGCCCAAAAGCATATATTTTTCCCATAAGACTTTATAGCAGAGCTGATGTAATTATTAATTATACTTCTCCCACGAGGAAATTTGTTGTACCAACACGCATCCCTTTTTGCGTAGAAGAATTTCAACTTTCTATGAATCTGTGATTTAATTTTGGGTGTCTCTACTTAAAACCAGTTAACACATATGGATAGAAATTACTGATATACCCACTCATCCAAACAAATTATTCTGAATACTGCCCCTACTGTGATATGCTACTATAATTAATTCAAGCAAATGTTTATATTCAGAAAAATCATGTTCTTATTCAAAGTAAATAAGATATTCTGGGGGGAGGAGGCAAACAAATCCCCCTCAAGCTCCAACACCAGGCTGATAAATTTGCTCACTAAATGAAATTGATTTTTATTCTTCCCTAGTTCTTCCTAACGAAACCACAACATTCAAGCCTTAAGTTTATAGTCGATTCAGGAACAGATGTGTCCTTGTCCAGACATACCTATTTTTTATTTTTTCACATAGCCTGCTTTCTGGTTATACCTTATTTACCATTAATTGACTGTACTCTTCATAAACGCTTAGGGAAGCATAGTTATCTTTGCATTTTAAATATTTGGGGCTTGTCATCCAGGTTCATCTGAACTGTACATGGCAGGGAAAAGGATGACATTACTACTGCTTTCTGTGTATGCCAGATCTGCAGGGTCTGGTGGGCCCTGTAGCCTCATATGGCTAGGTGGGAGAGTTTATCTCAAAAACGCTAATGGGAACTTACTTGCCTTTGTGTGCTTCAGAAGTAGTATTAGGTGGAAATGAGCAGAGTGGACGCTGTGATGAGTATTAGCTTTATGATAGCTATTAGCTATATAATTTAGGTTCTTCACACTTCCAGAGTGAAAGACTTTTTCACTTATTTTTATGAAGATATTTTAAAAATATTTTCATGAAGATACTTTGCATATGGTGTCGGAATCCAAAGCACTAGAGGGAAAACATATTTGAATCCAATAACACATAGCCTGTCGTTGAGGGGCGGGAGCCTTCAGTCCTGTTTTTTAAGCCCTTTTTTAACTGCTTTTGGAAGACTGAATGTGGTCCATCCCACACAGATGTATTGAAGGACTCCTGACTGGGTTGGGTGGTTTGGTTTTTCTGCTTTGCCGGTGTGTGTGACAACTGTGTGTGCAATTTTCAATTTATATTAAGTGTCTGTCAAACTCAATCTGTGTTGACCAAAATTCTGTGTTGCGATGAAAAAATTCTAATATAATCATTACCTGTTATGTCTGAGCATAGATAATATAAATTGGACAGAGAAGGGGCTTCCAGGCTCCTTAATTTTCTACAAAGGCTGATATGCTACAGAGACAAAGGTGGAATCTGTGGTTGTTTTTTTTGTGAGGATGAGACCACTTTGACTCAAATTCCAAATTTGTGACCTTTGAGAGCACCCCACAAGACAAAGTCTGGTTTGCTTGTGTACTTTGGCTCTAGTAAGTGTTAGTGGACCATGATAAAAAACAGAGTATAAAATTCTAGTCAGCCCAGAACTGATGTTTGCTTTTGTTAGATGCAGACTGCTATTGTTTTCTAGATACTCACATATAAAAAAAAGAAACAAACCAAAAAAAAACCAAACAAAATACCCACAACCTGTTTTAAAAACATTTGATTAAAGGCAGGAGGCAATGATGACTGCTGGCCACAGTACCAGAATTTCTGGCATAAAATACTCCCCTTTCACTCTCTGATGTAAGAATGGTGATATAAGAACAGCTGTATGATGTCCTCAGCAGTGATGTAAGAACAGCTGTAACAGTCCCTTAGTTGGGGGCTACCTCCAGATGCTTCAGAAGGTCTCTGATCTCTGGAAAAAAGAGAGAGATGTCATTGAAAAAACACTAATAATATAGCACAGCAGACCTCTTCTAGCATTAGGTCTTTATCTGGATTTTTAAAAATGTGATTAGAAATTGCATATCAGTTGATTGCATATCTTATGTCTTGAGAAACTATTCTGATTGGTTATTTCACTATTATATCACCACGTACTTGAAGATTCATGTCATTTTTTCACTGGAAATGGCATGGTTTGTTTAAATCTCTCTCTTCAAGGCAAACTGTCCCGTTCTGTGTATTTGTACAGTCCTGATATCAGTGGACTGACCTTACCAGCCTTGTGTTGCTACATCAGTATAGTTGTAAATTATTGTCATTCTTAAAGTGACTGATGTAGCAGACTTTTCTTACAAAACTGCAGACATAGTTAGCCCACAATGAATTTTAACATTTGCCGTATGACATCCATATTAAGAAAGCTGATTTGCAGCTTCTGTGAGTAATTGTCAGAGATAAATTTTCCCCTTTGTCTCTCAGCTGATATGAAACTCCATTCTAATACAAAAATCATGTGAATAATACAAAAATCATATAATTATACAGAAGCAAAAGCTGAAAAATTTTGCTCATCCTCTTTCTCTGGAAGTAAAGAGAAATTCAAGGTGTTGAAGATCTGCTATGCGTTTTCCCTTAGATTCAAATGACATTTATATTAGTTGTTCAGAAATTACATGAAAATGTGCTGATTGACTGATGTTTATGTGGAATAAATGAAATACATTTTAAAATTGTAACTAGGAGCATATTGTTGATTCATGACTACAGTGCAGATTCCACCCTTGTCCTATATGTCATACATTCAGTGTGCAAATTCATGTCAACAGATACATTCAGTAGACATTTATGAGCTGGTACCTAATAAATGGCATAAACTGTTAAAATCAGCAGGGTTAGCCTCTTGTTTCTGTGAAATAAAGGCAAAATGGAAGGGCACGGCTAAATCTGGGGGTTGGAAGTTGTTGAGGAAACAATAGGTGGTGGAATGGTGCCAGTGAAAGATGTAGCTTTGTTAGTATGGAATGTTTGGTTGTATGAATTGAGAAAAAGTTCAAATTCACTTTCAAGTCAATAGTTCAGAAAAGAATGAGATAGGTATGTTGGCAGGTGGGTGCATGAGGGATATCTGTCTCTGGGTTCCTCAGTGCCTTTCTAAGTCTCATTTGTAGGAATCTAATTACATTTTGAAAGGCCTGTTGACTTTCAATGCCACTCTGATTCTCAGCAAGGATGATCATAAAATCATAGAATACCAGGTTGGAAGGGACCTCAAGGATCATCTGGTCCAACCTTTCTTGGCAAAAGCATGGTCTGGACAAGATGGACCAGCACCCTGTCCAGCTGAATCTTAAAAGTGTCCAATAATGTGGAATCCACTAGTGCCCTGGGGAGATTATTCCGATGTCTGATTGTTTTCATTGTGAAACATTTTCCTCTTGCGTCCAATGCCATGGAATCTTCCCAGGAGTGACTTGTACCCATTACCCTTTGTCTTTTCCATGTGACTCCTTGTAAAAAGGGAGTCTCCTTCTTCTTTGTAGCTACTTTTTAAATACTGGAATGTGGTGATAAGGTCTCCCTTAAGCCTTCTTTTCTCAAGGCTGAACAAACCCAGTTCTCTCAACCTTTCCTCATATGGCAGGCTTCCCAGGCCTTTGATCATCATTGTGGTCCTTCTCTGGACCTTCTTCAGCCCATTCACATCTTTTTTTGTATAGCGGTGAGCAAAACTGAAGACAGTATTCCAAGTGTGGCCTGACAAGCACCGAGTAGAGTGGGATAATGACTTCTTTATCTCTGCTGGTTATGCCCTTGTTCATGTAACCCAGCATCCTGTTGGCTTTCTTTGCTGCTGCAGCACGCTGTTCACTCATACTGAGCTTGTTGTCCACCAGGACCCCCAGGTCCCTTTCCACAGAGCTGCTTCCCATCTGGGTAGATCCCAGCGTGTGCTGCAATCCTGGATTCTGTTTTGCCAGCTGCAAGACCTTCACTTGTCCTTGTTGAACTTCATAAGGTTTTTGTTAGCCCGCTCCAACAGCCTATCCAGGTTTTGACATCCTATCGTCTAGTTTTGACATCAATTCAAGCTGAGCTTTTGCTTTTGTAACTGCATCTCAGGTATTCATCCACTTTTCCATGTCTGGTATGCTTCTCTTTTGGCTTTGAGCAGACTCAGAAACTTGCGGTTAAGCCAAGGGGGTCTCTTCTCCGCCTGCTTCCCTTACCTTTAAAGGGGGTGAACTGTTTTTGTGCTTCTAGGAGAGTGTTCTTGAAAAACTCCCAGCACTTGCTAACTCCTTTATCATCCGTGGAAGCTTCCCATGGAATCATTCCCAACTGAGCTCTGAGCTAGCTGAAGTTTGCTCTTCTAAAATCCCAAAACCTTTGTCTTTGTGCTATCCTTCAGCATGGTCTGTAGGATCCCATACTCCACAGTATCGTGATCACTGCAGCCAAGGCTATCACTAACAGAGATATTACAAAGCAGGTTTTCTTGGTTTGTGAGTAGCAAGTCCAGCAGTGCCTTGCTCCTGGTTGGCACATCTAACATTTGTATGAGGAAGCAGCCCTCTATGCATTCCAGGAACTTGATGGATGACATGTGAGCTGCTTTATTGTTCTAACCAATGTCTAGGTAGTTGAAGTCACCCATGAGAACCAGGTTCTGTTGACCCGAAGCTTGCTTAAGTGATCCAAGTATTGCTTCGTTGGCCTTATCATCTTAGTTTGGAGGTCAGTAGCAGATGCCTGCTGGTAAGATCCCCCTTGGAGATGACCCCTCTGATCTTGACCCAGAGGCATTCGATAGGGCTTCCACAATCACAGTAGTTGACTTGTACACATTCAAGGTTTTCCTTAGCATAGAGCACAGCTCCTCCTCCTCTTCCCTGCCTGTCTTTACGAAACAGCCTATAACCATCCATCCCGATCCTCCTGTCATGGGAATTGTCCCACCGTGTTTCAGTTACTCCTATGATCTCGTAATTTTCTGACTGGGCGTGGAGCTCCAGTTCTTTCTGTTTGTTCCCCAGGCTGCATGCGTTGGTATACATACACTTGAGGTGGTTGGTCTTCTGGTTCTTATCTTGGGAGGCAGCTAAGGGACATTTGTCACTGCTCTGGTTGGCCTGGCTTATTACCCAGTTGTTAGGAGTGGTGTGAGCATTGCCACTTTGGATGCAGCCCCCCAAGTCCTTCAGTTTAAAGCTCACCTCACCAAGTTGGCCAGCTGTCACGTTAAAAGGACTGTAG
>VWZL01000860.1:0-155272 GCA_013396915.1 Stercorarius parasiticus
CCACTCCGATTGGTTGCGGCTGCCCCCTGGCGGGCGCCGGTGGCCGCGGCCGGACGCGGGAGGTCGGGGCGGGGCTCTCGCTCTCTCAGGCGGCGGCGGGAGGCGGTGCTTCGGCCGAAACTGCGGTGAGGCGGGCCGGATACGGCCGGGTTCCCCTGCAAGACGAAGCGGTAGAGGTGAGGGGTGTCGCCTTATCCGCTTCCCCCCGGCCGACCACCCTCCGCAGGCCAAAGGCTTGGGCCTTCGGCAGGTGGCTCCCCCTGAGGTACCTGGAATCCGGGCAGTGGACACAGAACTGTTTCCTCGTAGTAGTTAGTATTTGCAGTGTTTGACAGAAAAAAGTCATCGTGGTGCTTGATTATCACCTCACCTTTCCTCACACCGCAACTGCGGTCGTGGTGATGGCTTGGGTGCTGTCACTGGCACATAGAATGGACTGAAGTCCGCATGCAAGTATTGGTCTGTCAGAGTGTCGTGGTTTGGGCTGACCAGGACACAGGCCGCCCGATTGAGTCGGTAAAGGACATGCTGCATGCTTGTCCCTGAAACTTGTGTTTTTTTTTCCTAGGTGGAAAATGAAAATTATTCACTTGTTACTAATAAGGGCTTTCTTGTAATATTTAGACATAATAGTAATAAAAGAAAAATGAGGTGCAGCTAGCCTTTTATTATGAATACAGACGTTAACATTTAGCATTACTGCATTAGAATTTGAAGCGGTTTGTGCCTCCCCTCGGGTGAAGGCAGTAACCCAGCGAAGCTGTTCCCTGGACTGGTTTTGGCCCCCACGCAGCCACTGCGCCCCTGTGCCCCCTCCTCACTGGTATGGGTTTGCTGAGTAAGTCTCATCACCGGCTTACTGAACTTTCCTGGCCTGAATTTTGAGAGCAAATGGACTCGTAGCAGTATCTGCCTTTTTGCTCTTTGGGGAACGGCTGAGAGAAACAAAATACCTGGAGACATGCCCTTTTGTAAAATATTCCCTGCTGAAAGCAAAATCTAGAAATAGAGTATCTCTTGTGCTGATTACTAGAAGGGGCACTTTTTATTGAGGACACTGAATGGAGGAGGACGTTTTGTACAGTGGTAGTATTGAAAATGGATTTTACGTTGGTGAACTTGATCTCATATAGGTGGTGCTGTGTCCCGTCCCAGGTGTAGGCAGTTAGTGCAGTGCTAATAAAGCTCACTGCTTACTTTAGAGTTACGGCAATGTTAAGTCTGGCAACGTTTACTATTATGAACTGAGTGGAAATAGCTGACTGCTTCCAGATCTAAGCTGTCCATGGAAATAACATAGTCTTTGGTATGGTATTGTGTAAATAATCAAATAAACCTTTTAATCTCAGTTAATTCTGCATGGAGGAAAGCCCTAGGTATCCACATCTGGACATCATTCATACGTGAACTGACTAAACCCCCCATTGATAGGTCAGATTTGGTTGTAGTTTGTTTTTCAGGAGCCCTGTATGTTTTGTGACCTAGCTCCCTTTTCTGACTATCTAGGAGCTCTAAGCTTTCACTAGTGTAGTCAAAACCAAAAAATGTTGGGATTGGTGGTTGATTTAACATGAATTATTACAGTGAGAGGCAATACAGTATTTTTCTGGAAAAATATGAATGTTTAAATCTAGGCACTCATAAATTAGAGGTAAGTAGCTACTTTGGATATATTATAGGACTTTATTGGATTAAAATAATGGAGCAAAGAAATTGCATTTTTGTCTCATTTAACTTAAATTACTATTAGCTAAAACCTAAAGACACTATTGACTGCGCACACACAAAGTAAAGAACAATTTATTATAGACTCACCAAGACTGACAGAAGACAATAAAAAGATGGATAGAGGGAGGTGAAATATTTAAGGCTCACTCTTGAACAGATTATGGGCTCCTAGTGTCATTCACTCTGTGGTAATACGTCAAGTTCCTTCTCCGCTGCCTGGGCTCGACAGCTTTTCTTGCATTCTTCTCCCAAGGGAAGTGGAGGATATTGAGGGACAATGATTAGTAGTCTGGAGAAATCTATTTATGGATAAAGATTACTGTGTTTACTCAGAGTAAATTTAATCCTTACCTGTAGTTAGAAGTTAATAGAATGACATCTTCAGAGTCATTCTGACAGACGTCATTACAAAAGCGAAGACAACTTTTGAAGTTAGAGATTTTTTTTTCTATTAGACAATCAGAGTTATGGTTCATTTTGAAGTGAAATCCACAGAAGCACCTCAGAAGGCATTAATGAAACAAGACAGAAGTTTGGTGAACTGAAATAACATTAGGTTAAAGATGTTTGCTAAAGAAACTGTAAAGGGTTTGGTTTTTTTTTGAAGTTTCACAATATATGAAGAGAGGTTTTAGAGTGTAAATTTTAAAATAAATGTTAAATCGCTTTTCTTTATTTTACATTATGGTTAGGGATAATGGAAATATTAAGTCTTGCTGGGTTTGACTGGAAGATATATTTGACTTCAGAACATACATGAGTCTTTTGTGTTCACATCAGGGATGCTAGGAGGCAATGTAATGGAAAGCTGACCTGCATGAGGAAGTTAGTATATGCACTTTACCTGAATTTATGTCTAGTTTACTTCAGTTTAGCTTCTCATGGTTAAGTGACTGGCACATGTAAAAGATATTCATATACTACACTCACTTCTGTTTAATGAAGACTCATGTTGCACTAATCCGATTAAATGACTTTCTGTAAGCCTCATAGACTCCTCTGGTTTACAGCTTCCTAATGTTCAGTCCCTTTGGGTGCTATATTCCTACTAGAGCAGTTATGGTAAGAAAGACCTCAACTTCTGTGAATACAAAAAAGTACCTAGCCTGTTCTTCATATTTGTTGTAAGTGTAAGCATAAGAAGAGGCCCAGTATGTTGCAGGAAATGTTGGGAGTCCTTTATTCCTGTTAAAAGTAAATTGGAGTTGCACTCTTTTACAGCATTTAAGGATCAAACACTTAAATATCTTTTTATTACATTTCATCTTCCTGAGTTTTTCCATGTAAAAATGATCTAATGTGCTTATATTGCCTTATTCTTTTCCTGTCTGTCCCCTCCTAGCACTGACAGGAAGTTGTGGTTCACTGCTTTTCCAACTATCCAGTAAGGAGCACTTTCAATGCCACTCCCTGTAAGGTGTGAATCTTTGTTTAAATACCGCTGTCCTTTTCTAGCCATGTTGTCTTGAAACTGATCACTTAATGCAGTTCTAATTCTTTAAAACTAGCAGAGTACCGGCTAGCAAAGCCCTCTGATGCAAAGAGATGGAAGCCTTGCCAGACATGGGCACCTGATGAGAAAGTTTCTGGGGTGAGTTCTGTCTAAATGACTGGGACAAAGTCATGCCTGCCCTGCTCAGCTTTGTAGCTTGGTCTGTTGAATCAAAGGTCCCCATATCTTTCCCATCACAATAAACCTACCTGCATATCATTCTGTGACTTACAGCACCTTTCTGGTAAAATTTTTGAGTTTTTCTCCACGATTTAGCTGGCTATAGATAGTACCCAGAGTGTATTCATTCAAGAAAAGTGTGTTCTTTTGGAATCTCAAAGGGCAGTTTAAAATAGGTCGTTAAAAATAACTGATTTCTTGGCCATAATTTCATGGGTTTAGGCAGATTCTTGGTAGCAGCTCTATAAATGTGAAAAAGGATTCATTATTTTTCATATCTTAGGGCTTGAATATTCGCAGTTGTATTCTGCATTCTTTATGAATTTCCATTCTACAAAATATCTAAAAGTTGGCCCTTTAGTCAAAGAGTCCTACTGATACAGAAGTAGCTAACCAATTGCTTTCTTAACATTTACAGGTAGTGCAAAGAAATTAAAACCTCAGCCTAAAAAAAGTAACATTCGTATTTATACCAGGTTGAAGGATTTTTGGTGGAACTATTACCCTGATCATTATATGAACTTGGTTGTCCCATCTAAAGGTAATAGCAAGTATAAACTTTGTATGTTCCTCAAGTACTGTCTGGTTTGACTTACAGAGGGTTTTGGTTTTTTTTTTTTGTGGGAGGATGACTCTACTGTAATTGGCTAAATTGGTTTATAAGCCTTTTCAGGAATATCAGTGCTTAATGCATTGTTGTTTAAATTACTGTGTTGGAAGGAAGATCAAACTGGAATATGAGTTATTCTGAGAATCTGCATTTAAATTCATCTGGGAGGTGTCAACTGTCTTTGAGTTCTGTGTACTAATTCTAACATATTTTATGATGAATGCATATTATGGGTGAGATATAGAAATGTTTTTTCTGTGTGCGCATTAGGTTTTTTGTCTTCTTAAAATAAATGTCATGTTTGATGGCATTACAATAGATAGTGTATTGCTACCACAGTGCTGTTTGGGTTATCTTGACACATTTATAATGAAAAGGCATGCTATGCTTGAATGCATTGGCTTAAGGTTGTATTTGTGAAAGACAGAAATGTGTGGCTTGTAGTTCTTTTCATTCTGCTTAAAAGCATATACAAACAGTAATTGTTCTGTCTCTGAAGAAAATATCTCTATAAATACACATTTTTAGTGTTATTATTTTAGATATGATAGAAGGACTGATATAACAATGTGCATATGAAAACTTGATACTGATACTGATACTGGTTTATTTTGTTTTTGGGGTGTTTTTTGTTATTTTAAGAAGAACAAAATTTACATGATTTTCACTTTTGACATATGGGGAGCAGGTATCTATGGGACTTGGTGAAACAGGAGAAATCAGATAAACGTGCTCTAAATATTTCTATTTGTTGGGTTTTTGCCTCGTGTCAGTAAAGGCTGGCAGAAAGCTCTAATAAATCAACCTACTTTGGATCCCTAATTTAACTGAGTTTTAAGGTTGCAAGATTTATGAATTATTTGTATTTTCCTGAAAACCTGCTCATGACATTGAAATAGTTGTATTCTTGCTATTTTTTTTCTCTTCATTAGAAACATTGAACACTTTGGAGAATTGGGTGACAGCTTTTTTTTAAACAGATTCCAAATAAGTCAGGTTCTTCGCTGCTATTTTTCATGTCTGTAAGTTGTGAAACTGTGTTTTAAACATGCAGAATTTTATGGAATCACTTTCCCCTCTATCTACAGAGACTTTAATTCTTATTGATTCCCTTAATAAATAAAGTACTTTCACTGACTAAATTAAGACAATATAATCTTTGTAAGTTAATAAATTCATAAAATGTTACTTTAAGATGTATGTGATGGCATTTAGTGTGTTCCATGGTGTGGATCTTGACTTTATATATGGATTGTTGTTATACCTGTGTTACTTTAGTTGCCGGGAAAAGAATTCTATTCTAGTTTTGAAGAATGTTAATTTGTATGCCTCTGCATTGTGTGAAAGATAATTAGTATCAAAATACATCTGAGTCAGCAATATGTTGTGGCCGTTAGAGACAAACTGACTGTGGGTTTCTATGTTAATACTAAGCCATGCATCACAATATGCTATTTAGAAAAGCCATCCCTTTTTGCATCTTGAAATTGCGATGTGGCTAAGTTTTATCTAAGTGGTTAAAAATATAGCACTGCAGGAAGTAACATCTACTGTTTTGGTGCCAAATAAAACGATCTTATTACTCTCTGAGTTAAGGTTTTCCCTGCAGTGCTGTGCTGCTGTTGTCAGCTATTGACTGAAAGACATTCTTTGCAAAGGCACATCCTTGCTTACAAGACAATACTCGCTAAAGATGACTAAGTAAACAAAAATGCAGTGTATTGGCATCTGTATTAGAAGAAAAAAAAATCCTAAGCCTAGTAAGGACTTAGATGTATAAATGAGTGTCTGAAAAGGAGAAAGATTAATGGAAATTAATATAAACCAGGACTATAAGGGACTGTCATAGTTGCTACATTCATCCCTCTGTCCTCAGACAAGATCAGCTCTCTCTCATGTGAATCTTTTTGTGAATTTTAATGAAGCATTTTGATTGATTGTGATTCTCTGCTTTTTCTATAGATTGTTCCTGTGGCAAATGCAAGTTTAGCGTGTAATTTACTTTCTCATTTGAAAAGGCAGCTCCCATATGAATCTGTTTGGTTCTAACCCGTTTGGTTTGTCAGTGCTAGAAGTTGGTGTACTAGAACTGCTACCTGTAAAGAATAACAGGGGTGTTGTACAGACAAATCTACCTCATTACAGTTTATTTCCACAAATAATAATAATAAAAATGTATTACTTATTTAAATTGGGTTTTCTCATGGTAAAACTGAGGCTTCAACTTACACAACATATTACTTGCTTTTATTTAAAAATAGATGTGTGTTAATTCTCACTTCAAAATCTTACAGAGATATTTACGAGGGCTAACATGAGGAAGCTTGTCTCCAGTGGTTTCTTCTGAGATGCAGAAAGAATCTGGCACATCTTGACTGAAGTTAGCCATTGTGAATTGTCCTCTAAGTAGTTCCCCCAAAATGCTGGTGTTAAATAAGAAAGAGGTATCTTACATCACTGCATGTTTCAAGCTCTTAATTTAGAAATTAGCCAAGTGCTGTATTCTGTTCATGTATTTCTGTGGAAGCTGATTTTGTTTAAACAAATCTGCCAAACTGTTTGAAGGTTCCCCAAGTGGCAGGGAACAAAGGTGTTTACTTAACCTTTAGCCCATGACCTTCCTATAGGGGCGGGTTATGTCTACAAAGGGCTGGATGTCTGTGGAAATAATCAAGGGAGCGCTGGACATTTTACCCCTTTAGTTGGAATGTCCAGGTTCTGGTCCATGTCACTTGAAACAATGTCTTACTTGTGTTGAGCTGCTCAAGATGATACTTCAGACATGGGCTACTAAGCAGCTGTTGCTTGCTTCCATGTGGTCTGGCTTTGTGTTCAATAAACACTGTGCTGATTTTTTTCTGTTTCTTTTATTTGAAGTGGTTTGCCAAATCCAAGTTTTGATCATCTGAAAGAGCCTTTTGACACACCAGAATTTCACAGACTTTACAGAGGTGAGAGACCTGGGGCAGAGTCTATATAACAGAAGCTTTTAATTTTTACCTTTAGAGACATGCTTATGCTGCTCTGAGTGGACCTCATGGTCCCTCATGGTCTCTGTTACACTTTGACATGAAGCTGAATTGAACTTTATTTCTTTCTAACATTTTTACCTGTGTTTCTGCATACTTTTTAATTGGTTTTGCATTTAATTTTCTCTCATGCTTGTCATCTCCTCTAAACAACTCATGTTCTTCCAACATCTTTAATTCCAATGTTTGGTTCTTTGCTTTTCGCTTATTCTATAAAGAAGGAAACTAGTCTAGTAGATCAGGAGATCTGAACATGAGGCTTCATTAGCAAAAAGGTAGAGACCTCTGGCATGTCCTGTCTTCTCACAGAAAACTGCCAGGCCTTACTTCTCCTGTGCATGCATCAGATTTTCCAATCTCTACGGACATTTGAAAACTTATGTCAAGAAAAATACATTGCTTTCCTTTTACATAGATAATTGTACCTTTGAGCAGTCTTTGATCTGGTGTATGCAGAAGTACCATCCATTTCCCGTGCAATCCTTATTTGTAAAACCTTTGTATAATTTTCAGGGATCCCTAGCAAGAAGCAGGCAAACCCTCAACTTTCAAGACAGCCCTTGCAGATAGACTTTATGTGCAAGTGATGCACTGAGTTCATTTAGGGTTGCCATGGCAGCCTTTTTTTTTTCTTTATCCAGAAAAAGACTGCTTTATCAGTAAACATACCCTTTCACAGTACCCTGTGACTTTTGTTCAAGGGTTTCATAGCTATTAGAAGCAATAGATAGGCGTGCCCTGAAATTGGCAGTGTCATAGGGCCCCTTGCGTATCTTTGCTCGCTAATGCACTTTATCCTTCATCTTTAAGTATACAAGTATTTATTCCCTCCACCTTCTCAGCGTTTTTTTTGGCAAAAGACTGTCCCTTCCAGACTGCATGGGGGCATACAATTTCCTGTTCTGGGTTTTGAGCACTATTATTTTATAGCTAGGTGATACAATCCTCAGTCCTACTGTTCTCATGTCCACTTCCCCTGATCTCAAAGAGTTCTTGCTCATCTTTTCCAAGAGCCTACTTTGATGTGTATAACTGCTCTCCTGCCCCAGGAGCCATCAGATTGGGTCTGTTTCATGTTGCTGGCATTTTTTTCAGTGAGAAAAAAGAAAACAGGAGGATGGAAACCCAAACTGAGATGAAAGTGATGATAGTGACTGTAATAAACTAATCCTGTCCAGAAGCGATGGAGTTATTTCTCTGTGTGTAGATCTCATAATAAAGTGATTTGATTCTCTCTCAGAAAATTATGCTTCATTTCCAGTCAGTCAGGATTACTGTGACTATAAGTCTATCCCGTTAAACCATGGTGCATAAGCAGTGCGTTATTGACAACAGTTTAACAGAGTGATGGATGGCAGCTTAATGAATTAATGTATATATTTTTATATATTTCCATGTACGCAAGTGCATATGCATGTGTTTTTTTCTACATCAAATAAAATATCTTGCCCACAGATGGCTCTTGGGATTAAAAGGATTGGAAATAATAACACATTTCTACTTTCAATGAATAAACCTATTTTGCAGTTATCCCAGTCCGCAACATCCATCTGTTGAACATTACTTGGGCACTGCCCCCACAAGAGAAAAATTACAGGTAAAATGATGTTTAGAATATCATTACATTAATTATGTAATTCTCATTGATTTACATTATATTTTGATTTCATGCTAATTATAAAACAGTTTGTGTAGAGAATCCAGTAAATGACCAAGTTGTTATGTCGTGGTAATACCACAGAAAGGGATAATTTCAGGAAATATATTTTGTGCTTCTGATTCTTTGAGACTGGCATGCAGAATGGTATCAGTATTAGGTATAATATCTCAATGTTGACATAATAGATATAATATCCTATAGACATACCTCACTTTTAATGATCATCATTGTACAGGCCATGAACTGGTACTTGTGTGTTGTAGGATACTGAGGAGATGTGGGCCTGGTTTGGATGCGCCAGTCGTATCCCAGCCTTCATTGCTTTTGGCCTCTGTGTGGTCTTCGACCCAACTTTGATGGAGATGTTACAGACCTCTGATGGTACCTACACAAGCTCCTGTGGTGAGTTAGGAAAAGCGTGCACGTTTTCCCTCTATGTTTCCCACAAAACTCTGATTTAGGAAGAACAAAAGAGCTTAAATGCTTGCCCAATCACTCTGCATCCTGCAGTGGAATAAGAAAGGTCAGGCAATAACTTATGTTCAAAAAGAAGACTTCAGTGGAATGGATTTGGTTTATTTAATAGTAAAGAAAAGGTCATGTTTTTTGTTCTTTTATTCTCACATAAATTGATTTTGTAAAGTTGAAGTTGGTTTATCACCATTTGTGTTCTATGGCTTTGTTATTTCAGTACTGGAGAAAAGGTCATCTTCTTGATGGGTACTTGATACTCCGTGGTCCATTAAAACTGCGTTATTTCTGCTGAAGCTGAAGGGGTTTTTTGTTTTGTTTTGTTTTGTTTTGTATTTTTTTTCTCTTTTCTTTTTTCCCCCCTTACCTTCATCTGCCCCAAGTCAACCCAGCTCCAACCAGATACTTCGTTATGCAGCCTAGCATATCAGAGGTGCCTGCATATGATTATATCTTTTATTTGGGCTATAGAAACTCAAATGTCTTGGCTGTGCGAGCCTGGTATGCCATTTAGAGTCACGTAGATTTTCTTCATGTTTTGTTCACTGTGCAAGAGCTTGAAGAGATTCCCATTCTGGTATCTTTCCTTAGGGGCGTGAATTGCATTATCTGTCTCAAAATGAAGTGTCAGTAGAAGACAGTGACCGAGTATTGGCATTCTTATTGTTTCATTGACCTCTAACTTCTCAACATGAAGCTGCTCCAAGACCTGAAAGCCTTTCTAATAACTCATTGTATTTCCTCTTTTTTTTTTTTCAGTAAAACATCCCTAGTAGAGATCTAACTAAGAAAATATGAGGGCATCTCAGGAATGAAAGCATCAGGGAGGAAGGAATCAGTTTGGGGCTTGCAAGACCGGTAGTAGTTAAACAAAACCAAACAAAAAAGTCAGAAACCCCAACCCAAAACCTTGAGACCCTTCTGTCTCCTCAAACCTTCATATTTTCTCTGTGTACTCAGAAAATACTACCTGGAATCACAGAGATACAATACAAAATAAAACTATATTTCCATTATTAGTATAATGATATTCTGTAGGATGACACTTTAGTTCTTATTGAGAAGCTTTTTGATGTAGCATTTATATCCTGTAAGAGGATTTTTGTTATTGTTTTAGAGGCCTTTCTATTGCTTTTGACATAGAGGGGTAATACTAGCATCTATAAAGATAATGGAAATAGATAAAGACATTATGCCACACTTGAACAACTTACAAACTGAATAAACATAAATCTTTTTGCACCGGAATGGTGACTTTTTCTGTTCTGAATGCAAAGTGACTACAATTCCAAGTTCCCTTTAGTTTTAAATGTGGTTCAAAGTATGCAAGTTTGTGAAAGAACCAGAACAGTCTAGAGGAAAAGTATTTGCGTACTGGAATTGAGGCTGACAGTGTTTCTGCAGTTGTCCTCTCTCTCTCCCCCCACTTCTGCTTATGTACATTTCCAACTGATTTCTTCACAGGTCTGCAGAGAGGTAAGAATATCTCTGTAATCTGCCTTGCAGACCAAGACAGAAAATTAAGTCTGTGATAAAGTAATACAATTAAAATATCCAGTGCACGTTAAAATAAAGACTTCCCTTCTTTCATTTAATTTCCTATGTTGGTAATTATCTTTTGGGGAGGTAGGTGATGGCAAATTTTTGCAGGAGAAAGGAAATGCATGCAAGGTGTCAGTGCAGCTGGCTCAATATGAAAGTGATTTATAATCCTTAGGGTAGTCAGAATAATCTGCTTGAACAGAAATCTATCAAAGCCTCTGCTGGAACGGGCCATCAACTGTGGGCGGCACATTCAACAAACTGAGAGATCTCTAGTGTAGCAGTGGATGAAACTGATACAGAGCAGCAGTAGAGTATGTGTATGTTATGTAGTCTTCTGCTTGTAACTGTATGAATACATTACATCTCCCCCCATGTAGCACGCCCGCTAACCTTTGTTCTAGACTGTCTGTTGTAAAAAATTGGATTGTAAGATCACTAAAGAGCTTCATGATAGGGAGAATCATTTATTTGAAATATCTTTAAAAGCCTGTATTTCACCAGGC
Organism: Stercorarius parasiticus; assembly: GCA_013396915.1. Classification (NCBI taxonomy): domain Eukaryota; kingdom Metazoa; phylum Chordata; class Aves; order Charadriiformes; family Stercorariidae; genus Stercorarius; species Stercorarius parasiticus. The sequence goes on from VWZL01000860.1 coordinate 11,219, forward strand.
TTTAACAGTATAGGTTTTGAATTTTTAATAGAAATTCTTGATTTTAATACTCTGGGGGATTTCACACTTTTTAACCATCATGAAAGATTCCTTAAAGTGATAAAATGGATTTACACCTATTTTGACTATCAATCACAGCCGCTTCCCTTTCAGATAAAGTTACAAATCTTCCAAAAGTCTTCTCTGCAGCTACCTCTAACACATTTTTAGCATTGCTAATATATAGCAAACACATTTTACTGAGAGTTAATGTAGTCCTTGAAAATTAATTCTTTATTCAAGGTAAGTGTTATCCTTGTATACTCTTGAGAGTGCTACAGGTAATCATACACTGATACCTTTTTTTTTTTCTTTCTTTTCCTCTGGCATACAAAATCTCTAAATCTCATGCCAGAAAAACTACAAGACATCCCTGTGTGTCCTCTGAATGAAAGAAGTAACACCTAACTAGGTGTTTCAAGGTCTTAGCCTGAAGAACTTCTTGTTCTTAGAAGTATTGTCTTGACTGTTTGTTTCTTTTCTGTGTTGATTCCCATTCTAATGTTCTTTTGCATTCTCGTAGCGTGGTGCTTCTAGACACTTTTGTAAGCATCCTCTCTCTGAATCTGTCAGAACCAGCATACGGAGCTGATATTGCTAAGCTGGAGTACGAACTGGTGGCTGGAGAGCATGGTTTGGTCATTACAGTGAACAGATTGAGTCATAAGATACCTGTAAGTACTAACAGCACATCATCATTAACAGAGCTCAACAAATCATATGTTGAACATTGTTTTCTGCATTAGAAGCCTGAAATGCTTAGGTTTACATTGCAAGTCTTTAATTCATAGTTTTGCATGGTTTTAAAGACTACAGAAGGATAATGGTTTTGCGTATGATAAAGACCCATGTACATTTTTTGCCAAGTACCTCAAAACTGTAAGGTTAGTGAGATGAAGATTTACAGTTCAGGGTGGAGATTTTATGACATCAATTATAAAAAGAATGCATGGAGTAAAGAAGGCTAAATACAAAGCAATTGGTCTTTGACTAAGCCTTTTTTTTTTTTTTTGCATGGAGTAAGAAAGAAAGTAAAATGAAAGTGTTTAAAATTACTGAAGTCTGATGTGAAATCTATAAAGTGACTCTACTACAAAGGAAATAGCATTTTCTTTACAGCCAGCTCATCACTGACCATTTGTCTGACTTCAGTTTTACTCCAGCAGTCTTTGCGATGATTAAAGAGGAACTAGAAAAGACTTACTTCAATATGCTCATCAAATCAGAGGTGTTAGCCAAATGAATGTCAGTGGGGAAAGGCTTAATTTTAGGGTAGTGGCAGAAAAGAAAGCAATCATCTTTGTTCTTCTGGTGTTGTCATAGTAGCGTAAAATAGTGGCTTGAGGAGTTGCCTGTCTTTTTATCAGAAATTACCATGCAGTTCTTTGCATACTCTTATTGAATAGAGTGAATGCCAGCACAGTAATTATATGTGAGCACAATTTTCAAGCTGCCAAATATTTTTGCTTTATACTAAGTACTAGTACTAACGATCAGGTGCCACAGGCTGACGTGAATTCACATGTAAAAAGTTATCCTGTGTATTTTTTTCTTATAGCTGCTTGCGTTTCTTCTGTGAGCAGCACCTGTGTGTATGTGCACTGGGAGGTTAAAATTCCTTGATTACCACATTTCTGAATAAGTATCAGCTGGAGTCATTCCCCTCCCAGAATTCCAGCCCAGCTGCCCTTTGCTTTGTTCTAATTGCCATTGGTCTCAGATCACTCACATTTCATGCTCTTTCCTTATCAGAGCCTCACATCCTCTCTGGAAGCAAGCTTTATTTATACTTTGAGTATAATTTAGACAGTTTTTGTTTATTTCCTTTCTTTTTTAAAATTGTGGTAGAGGAGATACTTGAGGCCTGCTGCTGCAGACGTCGGGGTAAGTTGGCAAAACTGACATTGCATAAGATCAGTGTCAACAAGCAAAATTTCTGCTTGATGCAGAAAGGAGAGCTTACTGGGGTCAGGCTTTTCTGTAGCCCAGCAGAGCAAGAGAGACCTAGAATCTTCCGCAACAGATGGAGGGATACCACATTGCTAAGGCTCTGGAGTAAAGACAGTAGCTAGTATTGTACGAGTAGAATCTGACATCTTGATATTCATTGGATCTGATGACATAAATATTCTGAGAGTACTGTGTATTCATTTTTCTCAAAGGAGAAAATGTTAATCAAAATGATATATGGCTGTAGACTCCTGATTTGCAGGAGCAGCTGCAGGTTGCTCCTCGTTGGCCTTATTCTTGTTATGAAGGTAGTGTGTGCTCTGAAAGGGAGATACTAAATCGAAGCTCAAGGTATTTTATAGCCTTCGTAGCACTAATAGCTATTGACACTACAAATTACGTTGTCTTCATTAAGATTTTGCCTTGAATTGACTAACTGAAATAAAAAAGCTTCTGTATACCTGCAGATTAGAAGGTGCTGCTCCAGTATTTAGGATTAAATTGAGCCTTTTGTAGGCTGCTGTATAGGTATTACAAACAGTGCACAGGTCCCTCAGGAAAGAGGGAGATAACCGTGTATCGTATAAGTATATACTAATATATATTTGTGTTTTGGGTAAGATGTGCGTGGGTGTTAGATGCTTTGCTGTCTGTGCTCCCTTCAGAAAGCTTCAGGTGGCTCCCCTGGCCCATCCCTGCCCTGTTCTGTCCCAGGTAGTGGATTTGTCAAACATGCATCTGCTCTGTAAGGTGAAAACTCTTAACAAATGTAATGCCAGCTCTGAAGTGACGATGTGTTATCAGGTAAGGTCCTAGAGATTTGCATGTAGTCATTCATATTACCTGTAGTAGTTTGCTGTGCAGTCACAATTTAAAGCATAATCAATGCAGAACCAGTCTGCATCATCACTGTGCAGGGAAAGTGAACTGAATGACAGTGATTTTGTATGCACAGTTCCTGTGTTCAAGACTTACTAAAATCTTTGATGAAATTAGGGTTTATATTATTTTGTGCATGATTATTTTGGATATCTATTTTTTGCTTTTCCATATGCCAGCCACTGCGGTCTTGATTTTGTCACCTTACCTTTGTTGCAAGTTGATGCTTTTTTCCCCCTCCAGTTAATTCAAGATAGTCTTCCCACCCATGCTGTGGATCCCAAATGAAACCATTCACTTTCTGTTTTGAAGGCACGATGGGGAAACCATAAATTGTCAGCTGCTTGTTTTGAATGGTAACTTCCTGAGCATTTCATGCTGAAGTCCATCAGACTGGATTTGTTTGTGGTAGGCTGGGGGGAGCAGTTTAAGAGAATGTGTTCTTACGGGGTTGCTTGTTTCAATTTCCTGCAAACCAAGGCAAGGAAACCCCTGGGTAAGCTCACTGTGGGGAAGTGTAGCTCCCATTCGGCTGTTTTTTCCTGAATGATTAGTCCCATGTACCTTGTTGCTATGGGTAACCTTAACTGTAGCTAATTCCTGGAATACTGTAGCTGAAAGTCCAGAGTAACATACTACAAACAAATACAGCATCATCACTAGATGCTTCTTTCACAACTTCTCGATTAGTTTATCAAAGTCTACAGATGGGCCCATATCTTATCTTTGGTTGTGTGTAAATCAGGCTTGGGGTGCATCCCGATCTGTGTATATTTGTATTACTTGAAGTCTGAATCTAGGCCAGTGATCATACTTTGAATATCACACCTGCTCTAATTTACTTGTTTTGGTGCCCTATATATTGACGTTATATGAGCTTCTGTAAACTGATAACATGACTGAAGAAAAAGCCAAAATATTCTGTATTTGATGGTTGTCCACGTAAGTTGTAACGCTTAAGACGACATGATTCTTTTGTAGTTGTGTCCTGGGCAAAGGAACAACCTGAGCTGTCATTTGGGATTGTGTGCCAAAGCCCTGTGTCCTTGTCTCTTAGTCTGCAAGAGACAAAGTAGGTATCCATGATCAGAGTCTGTATTGATAGTTCTTAATAAGTAGTTCTTAAATCACCAAAAAAACCCCAAAACCAGAATAAACAAAGGGAGATGTAGTTTGGAGGGTTCATGCCTTGCCACACTGGGATGGAGCTCACATCTACTTAACCCCAGAATGGGAAAAGGATTTGAAATTTGGCCTTCCCTGCAAAAAGACCAGTGCTCATAAATGACAGTCTGTTGGGGCGTCTCATGTGGTTGAGAGAACAAACTTATTCTCAGGATAAACTTATCCAGGTAGCTGAACTATTTAAAATTTCTTGTTCTTACAGTGCTTGTATTTATGGTACGATGATACAAATCTCGGAAGCTCATGTTTATCTGTCAGTTTTGGAAATGAAAATAATTTTACACAGTTGTTTAAAATCTCTGCTGTGCACACTCCACCATGTTCTGTAATCTTGAGATTGCACAGTCTGTGAGTGTCTTGTCTTTTTTAATTCCTTTTAGTAAATAGATGTTCTTTTTTTCCTCAAGTCCATTGGCCTTAAAATTTTGCTGTTCCCTTTTGCTCTGTTAAGATTCTAATATTGATAATAGAAACGCCTGTGTGAACAACAAAACCTCCTAAAATATCTATTTTGAAATTATTAACATTGATTTTTTTGTTTTTAAAAAAATAAGTGTTTGTTAAGCACCATCAGTTTTACTGCCTGAGCAACTCTGCCCCTGTCTTTTTGGGTGCTGATGCTTCTGTTTTGACACCAGCTGCTATTTTGTAACTGAGTTTTGCAGTTTCACAGGACTGTCTTAAAGGAAGAGCGGAAGTTAAACGTCCCAGCCAGAGTATCGTTCTCATTCAACTCATAGGGGTATAATTAACAATACTATGTGGTCAAAGCGACTGTACTGAATATTGCCTTTTGAACAAGGAATATTAGGTATTTATTGGAGAATGGTGCTCCAAAAGAACCATAGGAGGCAACTGAGACAAACAGAGGCAGGCACAGGTGCAGAAGTTCTACTGTGACCTTAATGGCAGCCTAGAGATAAAGGTTTTTGGTCAGGTGTTGCCTGAAAGAGGTAAACTGCGAAGGTTTTACTTCTCCTGTAAATATTAAGGAATAAAGGAAGGAAAGGCGTGTAATTGTCTGGTGTGGCTCTGCATGGAACCAGAGCTGACTTTAAGGTCCATGAACTACTTTGTCCATAGGGACAATATGTCTGATAAGCTTCAGCTATTGTATTTTCTAAAAAAAAAATCCATGTTCTGTAGTAAATAAGGCAATGAGTAAAAAAGAAAGAAAAAATGTGAGAAATTACTCATCTGATCATCAGGACTGTCATATTGGATCAGACTAATTCCATTTACCCCAGCTCCTATCTGATAGGAGCCAGTCATGGATGGTTAGAAAAATAATTAGTCCTAGTGCTTTCTCTGGGCCATTAATGATTTTACATAGAGGGGCTGTACATCCTGGCAGTTGTGTCTTTCTGAGTTGAAGCCTTGAAAAATGTAAAATCTTCCTCAGTTATCCTTGTTGACCTTCTCAGTGTTTTTTCTAGCTGCATTAGGCCTTTTTAAAAATGGGAAGATCAAAGTGGTATGCAAAATTAAAAATACATATTCACCATGAGTTTCCTCTACAGCAACAGATTCTGTTAACCTCACCTGCTCTTTTGCAGGCTTCTAGCCTCTGATGTGTTTGAAGGAGTTTTTATTAACTTCTTCACGGCTTTTATTGCCGCTGATACCTTTAGCATTACAATAATGTGAAGTCAGTTTATGAGGTCAGGCTTTTAAATGTGGCACACATTTCAAGTCATGCTAATAATAATTTAATATATATTTCCAATAATTTCATGTCAGTTTTTCATTCTTACAGGAAGTCTAAAAGTCAACTTAGCCGTTGTAAGAAAAATTCCTGTCATCAAAACTTAGACCTAAACATCATTTTCCAATTATTATTTGTCTTCTGAGTGTTACTGCAAGGTGTTCTCTATGCTTAGATCTTATTTAGGTCTGTGTCTTATTAGCAAAATATGTACATTCGATGTTTTTTCTTGAATGTGTGGTCATAAGGTTTTCCATCATCCTTTATGTGTTCATGAATCAGTTCAGCCTTCTTTTTTACTGGACTCCTGTGTAAGCCTTGCATGTCACCAGGCCAGGGCCTATCAAAATATCAGGGAGATTTGCTTGTTACACTGTCATAGCTTCTAACTCCCTGCTAAGGTGGCTGCCTTATTGTGACTGATGAGATTGCAGTGGTTTCCTTAGCAGAGGAGAGCATTTAGCAGGCAGCTGCAGCTAATCCCTTAAGCAAATGTTCTCCCACTGAGGTACACAGTGAAATTTGAATGCTGCAAACAATTTGAAAAACATTATTATTTTTTAAATCATGTTAATTCTCATTCCGCTTGTTGATGCATAAGTACGGAGACAAGTTAGCGTTGCTGACCGCCTGTAAGAGCTAAGAACGTGGCCTTAACTCATGCTTGTTGGTTTCTGCCAGTAGATACTACCACTGTTGGTATGAGAAACCCAAGTGCATTGTGCTGAGGCAGGTGGCCTCACTTCTGGGGACACTGTTGCGAGGTAATCTTTTGTGACGTTAATCTTTTGTGTTACTGTGTCTGCTGCTATCAAAAGCCACAGGTTCATCTTTATCTTATGTAAAATTGGATTCTGTGAGACTTGTGTTGTGGCTGGGGAGTCTGTGCTTGTGGCCATACAAGTCAAATGAGGTGCGCTGTCTCAGTTTGTTTCCTACTGCTCAAGCTGCAGTGGGCCTGGTACACAATTTGCCAGGCTGACAATATTTTAATCATCTCAATGCCCCAGGGAGGTTTGGGACTCTAATGAGGTTCTTTCACTTCTTTTCAGCTGTGCCGTCCTCTATATTTAGACCTGGAGAGATTTTTTGTTTGTTGTTGTTGTCGTCAGTTTTTTCTATTTGCTACCATATTACTCTGTTAAAATATTTAACTGAAATGGAGAAATATCTTAACGTAACAAAAACCTACTTTCAGTTAAATAGAAAACTAAACCACCACTATTTACCAGTTTACACAATTTAATCTAGCAGAGAATAGCCAGTTAGACTCTGTCACTACCCCAAAGAAAGCCAATCCCCCATTTTTTGCTTACAGGGACTTCACATTATTTACTTAAGTGCATGGCTCTGTGTATTTTTTTTCTGTGACTGGGATGACCATGTAGGCCTTTCCTCCAGCTCATTGTCTCTTGACGTGCGAGAGCTCAGACAGTCCTGTCCCTGGCACAGACTTTGAGAGCTGCGCTTCACCCCAGACTTACCACATTTCACCTTGTCATGAAATGAGTCTTGGCTGGGAGATGCTTGCTGCCTTTCCATGGGGATGATCATTTGCAAGTTGTTGCAGAAACACACAGCTGTAGCCCCAGTTTTTATCAGCAGGACAGGCCACAACAACCCTCAGTCTACAACTGAAAATGACTCTGTCAAGCCATCTCCTGGGACTGTACCGATACCTTCATCACCCAGTGTGCTGTTTCCAGGGGAACCTGGGTGAGTGCAGACTCTGACGCAGTGCTCCTGGTACCCTGTTTGAATAGAGGACACCAGGACACACAAAATAAGAGAGAGGAAGTGTGTGAGTGTGGGTGTTTTTGTTAATTCGTGTTTTGAGCTGGCCACTGAGCACCCAGCATGTTAATGTGCAAATGGACTGTGGCTTGAATCTAAAACGTGGCTCGTGCATCCCACATCAAAATTCACTGTTTCTGTTGCTGTCTTTCCCCTTTGAATCTTTCCAATGTTGACACTGTGCATTTAGGAGACAACTGAAATTGGGGCTATATGAACTCCTGCATTGAAGCAGTGAAAAACCGTGCAACAGACCATGGCCGTAGCTCCCTTCCTGATGGCAAGGATGTAAATTAGGAAGACAGATTTAAAACTGTTTCACAAAGTTAAAGGACTGATTTGCTGGAGAACAACCTCAGTGTGAGGAAATGATGCGTACGTGCTCCTGCAGAAAGGCACCCAAGTTACCCAAGGGATTTATATGAGTACATGTAGGTGTACAGCACCTTAATGAAAGCAGGCAGCACAGCATTAGTATGGATTGACTCATACTGTAAAGTTACTATGTGTAAAAAGGGAAACAAAAAAATAAGAGAGTTTTATTGCTAATACAGCATAGAGTCAAAATAAAAAAAAAAAAAAAGAGTAAGAAGATATTTGTGTTGGCAGGAATACGTCAATGCCCCAGAGAGGTTTGGGACTCTAATGAGGTTCTTTCACTTCTTTTCAGCTGTGCCGTCCTCTATATTTAGACCTGGAGAGAGGTTTTGTTTGTTGTTGTCAGTTTTTTCTGTTTGCCACGGTATTACTCTGCTAAAATATTTAAATGAAATGGAGAAATATTTTAAAGTAACAAAAACTTACTTTCAGTTACACAGAAAACTAAGCCAGCAATATTTACCAGTACGTAAGTCCACACCAGTTTGGTAATAACTATTTGTGTCTGGAAAGGATTAGCTGCTTGGCAGCGCTCCTTTAGGGACAACAAGTGACTGAAAGTTACCTTTCAGTAATCTACTGCTTCCAAAGGCTTTGTAACAACTCGTGACAGTGAAAGGTTGTATTTTGTGCAGTGCTCTGACTTCTAATGATTCTTTCCTGCAAATTACCTGGGGTAGGAAAAAGAACAGTCATTTGATGCACAGTTTGGTTTTCTTGGTTTTGAAGAGGTATGTATCAATGGATGTTGGTATTTATGGCTACTTTATTCCCCTGGCTGATAACTTGGATTTTAAGTTAAGTTACGCAGTAGATTCCCCACAAAGACAGACCAAAGGGGACATCCAGCAATACCTAAAAGGAGAAAAGTCTTTCAAGCGCTGGACTGCCTGCTCAAGCACCTCTCTGCACAGGGAAATGTTGCACGTAAGATCCAAACCACCCATCCATTTCAGGAAACGCCTCCAGTCATCCCTCCTTGTTTACAATATCCTTGTTTCTTATCTAGGATTTCATTTTTACAAGAGAAGGGGAAGAGAGCAAGCTAACTGCACATTTAGTTCTCCCTCACTCATCTCCAACTAAAGCTATTGCTGCACTTCTGCTACTGGCGATCTCATTTTGGTTTTATTTCCGTAGAAGAGGTTGTTTGTATGTTTGTATGAAAAAAAAAAAGTTAAGACTGCCTGTTGTGTTTCCAAGAATAGCAGTATTTCTGTCTCTTTTTTTTCGGGATGGCAAAAGAGTGCATATTTGCCTGTAACAAGGCTTTCAGCTTCTGTACGTATGTGTTACCAAAAGCTGTATGAAGAAATTGAGTGGTTTGCAACAGTTGAACAGTCTAACATGTAATAGTGCAGGTTAGAAGAACCACACCAGTTTTGTTGTATGCACCGCTCGCTTTTGAGACATTTTCTCACAATGGATAACGACTAGTGTACTTGGAAGCTTTACTCACTTATTTTCGCTACATCACTGAGCTAATTGTTCAGCACAAGGAAATAATGAACCCTGTACTGGTTTCCGTGTGATTTGAAGATGACCAAAACCAAAGTAGCAGAGAAAGATAATTCAGAGCAAAACGGTCTGTTCATTTACATGTAGAATGTGAACTCTTCTCACTCTTGCGGTTGCGAATAGCTGAATTATACAATAGCGCTCCCAAGTCCCACTTTGTGTTTGGACAATTACGAGTTAAGGAAAACCCAGGCTAAAATATGACACAGTTCCAGCATTTCAGGCACTATAAATTAGTTCAGTAGTCCCAGATAAAAAAATTTAATCATTCTATAGAAACAGTGCACTGTTTTACAAATGCGTTCATTTGGTTTTCAGTAATCCTTATCGATGTAAGTACAGCAAGTGTTACACTGAGCAGATCCCTCCCCCGCCCCTCCTTGGTCCTTTTGTCTGTCACGTAAAAACTGAAACACAAAAGGCACCAAGCAAGAACTTACTCTAACAGAACTTCAATATGACAAGACAGAGATCAGAAATGATTACAATGTTAAATATCATCCTAACAATCTGAACCATTATTTAAAATAATTAATTTCTTAAAAAACAAATTTGGTGTTTGACTTCTCAGTAGTTATAAATCTGTAAAGGCTGAAATCAGCACTGCACATTGAGTTCATTTACAATGGTTTGAAAAAAACTGCAGCCTTTTATACATGGTTTGTACAGGTTTGTTTGTGTGCATGTGTTCTTAAAAAAGTATCAAAACTGTAGAACTTTCAAATATATTTACATTTGTCTGTTAGTTACAATGTTATCACATACAGCCTTTACTCAGGTTTTTTTCATGCACACAGTGCATGGATTTGTAGGAACAGAGCTTCAGACCTTAAAACAATAATGGGATATCTCAATCATTTTTTTCACTGCCTTAAAATCTAAAATTTAAATAGAAGGATGCTTGATTATTTCTGTATTGTCTATGCAGGCCATGAAGTATTTTGAGAGTATGTATTATGTTTGTAATGTAAAACTGCCCTTTAGACACTTTCTTCATTTTCTTAGTCAAGAATCCACTCACATTACACTGAATTTATTCTAAAAGAAAGAAAAACAAAAGGAAAGCCCCCCAAACCTAGTCAGGCTGGGTCTCTTCTACTCACTTGAATATCAAAGCTTGAACTGACGTAAGAATGCTAGGAAATTTCCCTAGGTTTTGGTACAGCTCAGGGAGGTGCTAGTCACGCACTCCCCACAGAGATTCCCTGGGAATCTCACAGAATGAGATGAGAAAAAACCAGTGGTTTTCCTGCAAGGTGCAGGATGACCCAGCCAAAGATATTGGTATGGCCGTGAATTTTTAACCTCCTTTAACCTTCTTGCCTAGTGTGGTGTGGGAGAGCTACCACAGGGCAGGTTGTTCCATGGGCAGTAATTTGCAAGATAACTGCTGCGCTTCAAAGAATTCTATGTATGCTGAATTAAGACACTGCCCCACAGCACCTCCTAAATTTGGACTCTTAATCAGTGTGAGTAGGGGAAAAGGGCAAGGAGGGAAGGAATTACCTTTTGTTACTGTGCTGGGTTTTTTTCTCCCTCATGAGCCAGGTGAGCGTGCTCACTGTGGGTGTATGGAAGTACAAGGCTAAATCTTTGTTTCTCTAATTCTAAGCTAGTTTGAGAGATGCAATATTCCCAGTGGGAAAAAGCATTTAGATTTGCATTTAGAAACAAACAAAAAACCTATATCAAATTTGTACCAAGCTGTAAAAAGCAACAAGACAAAAACACCTGGGTGCTGTAGGAGTTTCTCCTGACTGAAATGCAGCAAGCGATAGCGCTTCAGTGAAAAGCACTGCAGAGGAAGCTTTCTGGATAGACTGGAAACTGTAAAAGCAACCCTTTTGAGCCAGTTTGGAAACAGGAGCTCTGTTTGTTACGGGAGCGCTTCATTCATCAGCTGTCCTACCGTACAGCTCTTTCTTAGTGTCTTTAGATTTCAAAGCAAACTTCTCAAACATCCTGTAAAAATTCAATTGTTCTTAATTTTCATAAATGTAGGCTAGTAGTTTTAAAATATATGTATATATTTATATGCCTATATATCTATCTAGTCTAGATAGATATATACACAGATAATCTATGCACAGCAAGCCAAACATACAAAAAATAAATACTCTCACCCCTCTACTATATTTACAGAACAGATCTTATAATCCAGATTTTGTTAATAAATATTTCTAAACTGCCTGTACAGAATATTTTTTTTACTTATGTTGATGGATAGCCACAAAGCATATTCAACGTATTTACAAAATATCTATAAATATAGTCTTAGAATAAAGCAATAGCTACTGAACCTTCAGCCTGGCTGGTTATGTACATTGAGTTAGTAGCTCAGCTGTCGCTTATTCACTATCACAAATGGGTAGTGCAACAAGTTAAAATGTGTATAAAAGATTATACATACAAAACTCTCACATCCTTTGGATGTTTGCAGTTCATTATAACTTTGTGGTTACCCTTCTGCAACATAAATAACGATCAAAAAGAAAAAGCAGGTTCTGTGATCCAAAGCAAATTTGTTCAGCGTCTTGTCTGGAGCAGCAACTTCATCCTCATGGCAACCCGTCATCTTCTAAGCTTAATGCTACACGCTGTGAAGGAGAAAAAAAAAAACAAACCACACTTGAGAAAATCCGCGACTTGTGATACTGTTGTTTCTTGTTAAAAATCTCATTGTTGTCCCTAGTGTATTGGTGACAAATCTATTTTATGTACTGATTTTTTTCCCCTCAAATGGGGTCTCTCACTCGGGTGTTACTAAAGAGGTGTTGGGAAGTTTATTTCACTGTGTATTGAATAAAGTTCCTTGTAAGGGATGACACCTTGTCAAGTGTGATTTTTAGCAGGATCTTTAGATAACACAGGGCATTACCTATGTACATGCCTGCCCGCCTGCAGAAGCTACACTGCCTTCACTCATTACTTATGGATCTTTGTGCTCTCTTCTAAAAATACAATGCGGTTGTAACTGCCAACGCTTCATCTCCCCAGGGCTGCTGCTTTGCAGTAAGTAACGAAGTAAGAATACTTCATTATACAGACCACTATATTCTAAGACAACTGCATGAGCTGCCTAGAAGTTTAGGCTCCTGCATATTCAATGATTATTAAAGAAGTTCTGTTTTTTTGTCGTTATATGGCAAATAACCAACACTGTAATGGGCTGGAGATAATTCTGTATCCAAACTCTCACCAAATCAATCTTCTCCGTCAGCAGTTTCCTCAGATACTTACTGCTGGGTAGACATGGCCAATTTGGGCAGTCCGCCCAATGTGGATTTCGTCTTCATCTTCCTCTTCTGTTGTCTTCCTATACACTGGATTATCAAAATTCATGCTTTTAGTGTTCTTCCGTTTCCAGTTTCTCCAGATGAGGTATCCCCCCATGCACAGCAAGCCGATGACCACTGAGGAAAGGGGAAAGAAAGGGCTGTTAGCCAGGCACAAATGTGCTGGGATGTTCCCATGTAGATATCCAAGATATCCATCCTTGTACAATTTTCTCAAAGCCAGGCTCTTTTGCCCATTTCAACAGTTCCCTCTCCCACCCCCAACCCTGAAAATCGGAAGAGAGTATTTACACGAGCATTTTGGCATGAGCTCCTGCAAAGGTTAAATTGAGATCAGCTTACCGACAGGAATGACAATCCCAATAACAGCTGCTGTCACAGTTGAATCAAAGCCTTGGTCATTATTTGCATCTGTAATTACAGAAATCGTTTTGATCATTTAACTCATTTGCTGTTTTTTAAAGCCACATCTAAAGAATGTTTTATGTTAGTAACCATGTTGTTCTGCCCATCAGATAGCTTCTGTAATTGAGTTTACGAAAAGTTTTGTAATAAAATTACTACAGAGAAGATAAAAAGCATGTACACACAAATCTGGGCTAAGCTGAGCTGCACCTTCTTAGGAACCATAAACAGCCTGGCCATAAAGTGCTGCTGCCCTGGCAGGACTGGAAACGACACACCAGGAGAGTGGCCAGAGACGGGAACTGCTCGGTACAGCGTGATCGGATCGAGAAGCTCTAACCAGAAACGAGGAAGTGACTGTACTTGTGCCTCTAATTTTCAAACACAAAAACAGAGGCCAGTTTTAAAAACCATGACATTTAATGGAAATTTCACGCATGGGTCAGGGATGGTGAATAGTGCTCTTCAAAAGCCACAGAACACTTTCTAGCACTGACGCAATCAATGATTTATTGAGCTGCCAGAAGAAGAATGTAGTTCAAAGCCATCTGCACAGCTTTTCTTTTTAATGTTTTTTTTTTATTTATTGACAGCTAAGGAGTCAGTCAACACAAATCTCCCTCACTGGGGCAGTCTGCCTCAGCATGCAAGAATTACCCCAAAACTCAATATTGTACTTACAACAGAAAAAAACAGTTATTGGGAAAAATTAAAAAAAATATCAATCTACTTTTCAAGTTACATACTTAGAAATGTTTGCTCTGAGCTCTTATAACAGGGGATCAGCACAGAAAATTCATTTTTGCTAAAATACCGGGAACTGAGAGAGGCAGAACTAACTGTAGTTTGTCTTTTGATACACCAATTCATGGAACTTAAAAGGCAATTTATCCTTTTAAAGACTTCCCTGTGGCAGGTTGTTCTATTACATAGTTATTTACTTAATAACAAGCCAGACTATTTCAAACATGGACAATTAAAGCACCTAGCTTCCATGGATTATTAAAAAGTTAATTACTGCATTTGAAAGAAATTTGCACAAAAAGGACTTACAAGAACGAATTTTACAAATCAATTCTGCTTTCCCCCGCGCAGTACGAGCGCGCTGCATCGCTCTTCCTACAAACAGCGCCCTCCTCACACAGGGATGGATTGGTTTTGCTTTCCAGATGCAAGGGAAGCTGCCTGTTCTGCTCAGTGAAACGTTCAGGGAAAAAAGGTATTTTACTGTTTTTAAAGCAATCTAGATGTGTTTGAGGTCCTGAAGAGGAAAGTTGTCTCTCTGGACTGGATTTTTTTTATTTTTTGGAAAGGCAGTTCAGCTTTTCTGCTTTACCTCGTCAGCAGGATCTAGCGGGATTAGCTGTTAGCACAGAGATGGCAGAGTGGTGTCATTGCTCGCTCATTCCGTAGGGAGAACGTGAGGATCACCTATTAGTGCTCTCCTTTGGGACACTTTTCTGAGATTGTAATGCCAGACCTCAAACAGGTGTCATGGATCAGGCCACATTAACGTGCAAAGCACAGCCACGCAAAACACAGGCAGCTCGCCTTGGGCTGTAGTCGTTCCAAACGTCCAGCAGGGCTAAAGCTGGACAGGAGGCATTTCTCACACACAACTTGTGCCCGACCACATTAATAATTCAACAATTAAAAGAGGTGAAGCACCTGTAGAATCCTCCATATTACGGTATGCAGCACTACAAACAGCGGTGAAGCTGGGATGAACTAGTATCAGGCCCAAGGCAAAGACTAGTACCAACTCTCAGGGCCTCGTCTCTAGAGTCCGTTTCACGTGTGATGGACGAAAACCTGACGTAAGTCCCTTAACACCCTGCACGGCTGGAATCACATCTGCCATCGTAACAGAGGCATCTGCAGAGAGAAAACCTGCTGTCTCCCGCTGTGCAGCAGGATGCGCCTGCCTCTGACCTGTTTATACCCGAGATGTTAGGTCAGGTCTCCCACCAGTCCACGAGTGTTTGTGATATGGCTTATATAGGAAAAGAAAAGAATAATCTCATTCTCTTACAGTGCTGTGATAAATTGCTGTTTCCAGTGGTCATCTCAGAATCTACCAGGATGGATGTGGTGGAAAGTAAATGAAAACTTGGGGTGGTAATTGTGGCTTCTGACACAGCTTTGGGGATGACTTCAGTGGTGTTACTGGCACTGCCAAGTACAGCTGCGATGGTCGTGGTACTGGCAGTACGGGATGCTGCGGCTGTAGAAACCAGTACAGTAGTTGAAGTAGTTGGAAGATCTGAAAAGCAAGAGCAATAATAAAATTTGGTTAAAGTCAGTACACAATGAAAGTCACAAATGGTGATATAAATATGGGGAGGATTGTTATGTTTACTGATTAGAAACAGAAACCAAATTCCAATTCTATTTACCAAATAGTCAGACTATTGATAGTTCTCTGCCTAAAGCTACAGAAATTATTTCCTGAAGTGAAGCCTAATTTATTAAGAGTAAAAAAAGCAGTCTGGATGGAAGGCAGTGAACAAGTTAAAAAACTTAGAGTTTTTTTCAGTACCTCAGAAAATACTGGATTTGTAGTGGGAACTCTTTGCACGTTAGGGAAAACTACATTGAAACAACCCGTCTCTTCAGGATATTATCAGCAATGACTGTGGTCTCTCCAGTATCTATAAGGCAGTAACATGGCAAATTTTAATGATTTGTTGACCATTCACACTTTTAGTGCTGGGCCTTATCCCGTTTTTCCTCTTCCTGCTGTATCTTTTTCTGGTTATGCTTTCAAAAAGAAGCAAGCTTTCAATAAAGGACACGACGATGCTGAGTTCAGAAGGCAGCAAGTAGCAGAATGCAAAAGCTAGTGTTTTGTGTTCCACCATCAGGCAATATATTGACTCCAAGTATGATTTTGTTGGAATAATGAGAGAGTGACACAATTGTATTTACCTTTGTAGCATTTTTTCATGTCAGGACCCAGCCACATATTGTCAGGACAGGCACACGTGTACTTGGGAGAATGGGGAGAGATCTGAGGTGCAGGGAGACACAAATAGTCACAGCCTCCGTTGGGCTGGGGGCTGAGCTCACAGGAATCTGGAGCTGTTCAAAGGACGGAAGAAAAGACAAGTTATTTTTCTAATTACTTATTTCTTGTTCTTGGCAAAGAAATATCAGGGTCTCTAAGAAGACTCTCTTCCACTCCCTACCTCAATTAATCGGGCTGCTTAAGCATCTTTACAGTTTGGAGTAGAGCGAAACCTTACACACTACTATAAAAACTGCCCAAATATATAATGAATGGCAAGCATCACAGAGATGAGAGTAACTCATTGTTACCAAAGATGCTAATTAAACAGCTATTAACAAACTGCAGACTTCTCAATAAATGCTGCTGCTGAATTAATTATGCAAGAACTTCAAACATTAGGCATTGATTTCACATTATTACCTGTGCTTTCTCTCATCAAGAACCATGAGGAAGCATTTCATTTGCTAGTCGAATAAACCTGACTTAAGGCCATGACACCCTGAGGACGTGTCTTACCTTTGGGCTGCTTTAATTCATGAAATACCACGATGTCATGAGGATTATTGAGATTTTCTGCCAAAATGGAGATGTCCAAGCCGTTCAGCCTGTTTGCGCTGAAGATTGCTTCATTCTCCAGGTCAGTCCAGAACACTCTGTCCTGCAGGAAATGCACAGGATTTCTGACCTGGCCCTGCTCAAATCCAACTCAAGTTGAATTAAACTCCAGTAATCACAAAGTCAGTGCACTGCGTTCCTACCTTGGGGCACCTTCGGTTCATGCTACTTCGATCTGCAGCTTTTTCTTTTTTTTTTTGACATTGTTATTTCTAATGGTCAAAAGCACAGCAATCCTACATGTTTATGAAGTGCTTAGTAATTCTGAGTAGCTAGGAGACTGAGGTGAGGGAGCAGAGATTTGGTTAAGTACAGCAGAGTTGCATGCATTCTGGTTCTGAACCATTTTGTTTTTTTAAGAGAGGGTGAATCCTGAGCAGAACCAAAGGGCCAGAAACTTTTGTTATTTCTGCTGATTTTTTTTCTCCTTTCCAAAGAGAAGACCTGCATAAGCAGGTATCTATGAAGAGGCCAGTGCCTAGAGCACACCTGGAAGATGAGTATCTATTTCTCTTCTTTATGCATACCTTTTGCATGGCATACTGTGATTGAAGATACAAAATAACTGGTCAAGGAGGTACGCAGGAATTGCAGTTATCAAAGAGTATTTAGGTGCTTGGTCAGCTATGGCTGCTGCTGCCTGCTAAAACCACAGGTATTTCAGTAAGAAAAGCCACATCGCTGGAGAACAAGGGCAAATCATCAAAAGCAAAAGGGTTCTCTGTTATTCTAACCAGCCATTCAGATAAGGAAGGTTGTCCAGAGGTTAAATAACCCAAGAGATCCTTCCAAACAGTGCTGATGGGGGTAAAACTAACAAGCAGCAAGGTGTTGGGGAAACCCACGCCCCAAGTTAGATGCCTGCATATCACACACATTGCATGGGAGGAATAAGGGTTTTAAGGAAGAGGGTTTTGCCGAGTCAAAAGCCAACCTAGGTAAGTGAAATGAAGAGAAGAGAAAGGAGGCTGCGACACACACTTCGACAGGGAGCCAACCAGACAACTTTCTCTGCTGTAGCTTACCTACCGTGAGGTGCCAAAGTTAAAGCTTTCGTTCCTATAATCGTTTAAATAATCACAGCAAGGAGCTTAGCTTCACCGCCCCAGGCTAGCGATACTTGCAATCCTCTAGCAGGGGAGGAAGGGCTGGATTGTCTCTCCGCTTCCACCCAGGCAAAGCAGGAATTTGAATTATGACTTCCATACCCCTGGAGTACTCCTGAGGCAGGACGGGGAACGCAGAGTTTCGAACACACGCTTAGCATGAGATACAAACTGCAAGGATGCCGTTAGCCCTGGGCCCTGCCACTGGGTACCTGTGTATAGACTAATGGCAGAAACATGGACGCCCATTTATGTAGTAATTACTGCAGATCTCGGCAGGTCTTAGTTCTTCCTTGACTGTACTATGTAATTAATTATTGCACTGCTTTTAGTAAGGCTACAGCGTGACACTGAAAGGTACAAGAGTATCGAATCTACAGCACTAATTGGATTTTCAATGGAACATACTCAAGTAGGAGTTGGAAGTCTTTGTGAAAATGGGCTTATGTCTTTGTAGGATCAGAGCTGTAATTTTTGGGAAAAGCGAAGTTTCACTGATGTGTGGCAGGGTTTGTGTGTCACACCCGAAGCAGTTCAGCCTGAAAGAGAATTATCTGACCCTTTCAGAACTATATGAACACCTTTTTAATGCCAAGTCCCCAACCTCAGCAACGCATTGGTGCACAGTGACTGCAGGGGGAGCCCTGCGAGCGCCTTGCTGGCACAGGTACTCCGGGCTGAAGCCTTGAGACTCCCCAGACATGTGAAAACGTTTCTGAGGATACTTCTGCAGATGCTGGGAAGGACAACAGAAACAACTAAGTAACGCTGCAAAATTTAAGGGGCCATCCTCCCGTAAGGGTTCTGTGGGCACCAGAAAAATGCAACACAGGTATGCGAGGATGGTGTGAGACAAAGCTGGTGAGAGCAGCAGAGTGCTCCGCTGCAGTCTGAGGGGCTCCCCTGTGCCTGTGCAGCTCCTCCCGAAGTCTGGTTTTCAAAAGATGAGACATGTTACAGTGTGACTCAGTGAATGGTTGTCCCAGCTGCTGATCACAGTAAGTGGCTTCTCCCTTCCCTTGCTAATAGCTTGGGCCTTTGCACAGACAGTTGGCTCAACTCAGATCAAGGAAAACCCACTACCCGTTTTCCAGTTCTGTGGGAACTGTTACACCAGGCACCACCAGCCCCTCACAGACGCACCAGTACTACATTAGGTAAGAGCACGAGACAATGCATTGCTCCTGATTAAGAGCTTTAGAAAACAATTTTCCCCGCTGAACCCACGCCAGGTTAATCGGTTTCTATAGCAGCAAACGCCCTCGCTGAGCTTTCTGTGCTATGCAAAAGGCAGAGCTTTTAATCAAGAAGAGCTTTGAGACCTCTTGCAGTCTCCAGTCTGTTCTGCATCCGTTTTCAACTCTTACCTCAAACACGGCTAAGCCGAAAGGATGGCTCAGATCATCAACAGAAGAGATCAGAACTTTTCTGTTGCTGCCATTGACATCAATGCAGGACAGTGAATGCAATTTGGAGTCCACCCAGTAGAGACGCTGATTCAGCAAATCTGGAAAGTGAAACACAATGAAGCAAAATTACACACAGCTCCTGCAACTCTTTTTCTCTTGCCCAGCATGTTTTTCCTGCTGGCAGCATGACTAATCTCTTTATTATTGGGCCTTTTTTTTTTTTTTAACACTAGTTCTGATTTTGAATCAGTGCCCAGATATGCTGGGATAAGACCCTATAAATAAGATTAAAAAGGAGGAACATTCTGTTGTGTGTGTGAGGAATGCCTGACTGACAGCTTTGTACAATGAGGTTCTTTTGTTACCAGGAGGAGCCTGCCAGCAGCAGTTCGGGCTTCCCAGAGTCACTCCACGAGTGCCTGAGCGAGAAGCTTCGTCCCTCTCAAGGCTATTCAGTCCTTGGCCTCTTGCTGGAGAACAACCACCGTGATTCAAATGAAACACCTCTCTGAAGGAGATGTGTGATTTACACATTTTCAGTGAAGAAGAATCCTGGGTCCAGGAACCCTTCTTGTGCTGCAGGCTGGGGGAGCGCTGGTGGTGCGGACACTCCTGCCACAGCCAGCTAGGTTTTGGGGAGGGTGCAGGTAAGGATCCTGGGTTAGGATTCCCTGGAGGGAAGGATCCAGTGTTATTTAGGATGCTAAGCACTGTATTTCTCTTCCTGGAGCAAATTCACTCATTTTGGATGAGATTCACTAAACAGAATGCATGTGGATGAGTGCCAACACAAAACAAGTTCTGTAATTAAACAAGTCATTAATTAATTTCTTAATTACTAAAGGACAACATTATTTGTTCACAGCAGTAGCACTTCAACACTATGGTAGCAGCATTTTCGCCTACATCCCTGTCATGGCCAGAATTTTCAAATATAAAACCACGCAGAGAACCTCACATCTGCACGGCATTAAACGCATACGGCTGTAACTGCAGGAAACCTCCCTTCCACTCCTGCAAATCCACGTGGCAGCGAGAACAACTACAGCCCTCTGTGCGACAGGAGGATGCAGGATACAAGCCAAGATGAGTTCCGTGTCACTACCTCCACCCAGGGCGGAGGCTGCGTCTCTTTCCTTGATGCACCGTGCATTAATCAGTCTCATGAAGTATCGTGACACTGCTCCTGAGACAGGTCCAGGTCCAGAGTCACTAGCACCAAGGACTCTCTGATGCTTCCTGGACTTCCAAAGGGTTGTTGCAGCTCTGCATCCTCCCCCAAAATTTCCCTCTGCCTTAAGGCACACCTGAAAGCAACTCAGAGCTCCTGCAGTGTGAAGTTCTGACCGCGGCAAGACTTACCACGTATGCTTGCTACTGAAATAAAATCACTCGTGTTAGTGAGCGTTTCCAGGATTTTTGTCTGCAGGTGCGTTTGCAAAATTACAATTTTGTTTTCCTATTTAACAATAAAAATAAATTTACGTCAGCCACAGTGGATGCTGTAGCTCTAACCTGGGCTCTTACCAAGTGTGATGCCATTTGGCCACTCAATGTTGTCAGTCACCAGCACTTGCCGCCCCACGCCATTCAGGCCAGCTTTCTCGATCTTAGCTTTGTCCCCCCAGTCAGACCAGTACATGAACCTGAAAGAGACACATGCAAGGAAACAGTCAATTGGACTCTAGTGTAAGAAATCTGCACTACTAATCCGAGTAGGAGGTGCACTGCTCTCTCCTTAATATAGCAAAGCCCCTCAGCCACTTCAGTTCCACCTAGTGGAGCCGCATACTGTCCCACAGGGTACTCTGCCACAAAACTTGCATCAGAATGCAAAATGTCACCTTAGTAACCCCATGCAAACTACCTCCTGGTGTGTCTGCCAGGTATGTGGACTTCACTTATCCAAGTAGCCCATACACATGTCAGACAGACTACTTAATTTCCCAGCACAACCTGTGTGCCTGGACCAGCTCAGGCCCATCGAACACATGACCTCACCATTCTTTTCAGAACTTTCTTTAACAGCAGTGGCCTTCCAAAGAGTTAGTTCAACCATCTCAGCAGTCCCATTTAAGTTCAATGGATCTATCTATCTTAAAGGGCATCTGTAAGTCTTGACGAGATGAGAACGACCCACAAGTTCGTAAGAGAGGCAGAAAGAAGACTAGAACGTCCCTGTTAGTGAAGGGAGTGGTTATGGTCTTTACACCTACCTCCGTGTGGGATCAACAGCAATGGCTCTTGGCTCACTGAGGTCGCTGTTGAAAAGTGTCCTCCTCCTGCTTCCATCTGCAGTGGCCACTGAGATGGTCTTGTTTCCGGAATCCGTCCAGTAGATATTCTTATGAACCCAGTCTATTGCCAGTCCTTCGGGAGAGTTCAGCTGGCTGTCTATCAAAATCACCTGCTCAGCAGTGTCACTTGCTTTGTCTATGTAGGCACTGCAAAGACAGGACTCGTCACTGGACTGACACACAGCACAGAGAGGGCCGTGCAGATGTGCATGGGGTAGGACCTCAGACAGCTGAATGCCAGATAGCACCACTCCAACCCCACGGAAAGAAAGTGCATATGGAGCAGCATGACTGACACAGAAACCTTTACAGCTGCGTGCTGCCTCCTTCTGTGTTCTCCTACAAATTGTTCTTGTTTCCCTATATCTGGATGGCAGGTGTTTGCAGAACAGGGAACTGTCACTTTATTTTTCTACCTGCTTCCCACTGTAACTGCACAATTCAGCAAAACATTTGACTTCAGGCACATTAACTTCAATAGCATCGATTCGTGGGATTTATGGACGTTAGAAATATATCTCCAGTGCTCTGCTGAACAGAGATGAACTTGGCATGCAAATAAACGTGCTTAAATGTATTGCAGAATTAGGACCTGTGTAGCTAATTATATTTATCAAAGGAATTCATGGACCTGCATTAATTTGGCAAGTGATCTCTTGTTAGAAACAAAGAAAACGTTCAGTAAATATCAGTGGCAGCCTCAAAATCTTTCAAAATGTTGAAAGGCAGAAAACTCCACATGGATGTTTCATAAGTAACTCAGTGTTGCTCCTACAAGCACACGGGCTAATTCCGCTCTGTTGCCCCAGCACCAATATCAATTGCGCTGAGTGAACTGAAACGGAGTTATTCTGAGTTTGTATTGGTGTTTCTAAGAGCTTAGCCTTACCTTACCCACCTTCTGTGCCTACGGAATCAGACACAGTGAAAACAGTCAGCTTTCTTCTGAACGATCTCCCCATTTTCAGAGCCCCACAGGGCTGCTCAGGTACCTGCCTACCTACTTCAGTGCTCAATACTCAGCACAGCCTGGGCAAAGTGCCTGGCCAATGCCATGGGAGCTACCACAGCCTGCAGAAACCCCGGCTTGGCTCCCATGCACTGAAACCAATCAACCTTTGCCTGATCATTAGCTAAAATCCAGAGCAAATCACTGTAGCAGCTGCAATAGGGTGCAATAGCTATGCAAATCAGAATATACAGGGGGGATTTTCAGCACACAAATTAAATGCATTTTTGACTAGGCACACTCACAAGCCCTGGTACATAATACTGTGATGGCGGCCATAAAAACAGCTGAATGAGGAGGGAGAATGAGAATTACAGAATGCGTACTGCGGTCAAGTGCTGTGAATTTAAACCCAGTCTACCAGAGACTAGAGTGGGCAGCGAGTATCTGTGTTGCTACCTCCTTGCTCCCGCCGTTTGCCTCCTTTGTGCTTTCAGATGCTGAGTGCTTTGTGGCTTCACGTATAGCAAGCACACAGCACAGCAGCAGTCTCACGCAGCACTGCTTAGCAATATTGTGATTCAGTAAACAAGAGTCTACGTATAATTGCACAAATGCAGCAGGATCTATTATTGACGAAAAGCCTTCCTGTATTATCAAACCAGATAACTGCACAAGCCATAATTTTGTTATCAATTACTGAAAAAGCTTACAAAGCGTGGGCCACAACAGGTAACCCAGTAAGAGAAGAAAAGCCCTCAGGTTCACTGTACCCTGTATTTTTCTCTGCAGACTGTCCTTAGCGGGTACAGACTGAACCATAGCTTTGGAAAGGTACCAATACACACATCCTCTCTTGCTCCTTACCTGTAGATTTTTCGGTAAAATAAATCACACCAATATATTCTGTTTGTTGCCACCTCCACATCCAGCGCCACAACATTCTTCAACATGGGAATGATGCGAGAGTAGTCCCTTTTCACCAGGTCTATCTTACGGACCTCATGGCGATTGGTGAAGATCAGGTATGGACTCTTGCCTACCACAGAAAATAAGCACATTTGTCATTTTAGCAGCTGACGCAAGGGCTACATTCAGCTTTCATTTCTCGAACAACAACAGAACTGTCAGCCACTGATAGTTCTGCTTTGTAAGAAAAGCTTTACACCGCATCAGAAGCAAATATAAGAGGCAGAGCTATCACACATGAACACAGAGGACCACAGCACCTCTGTGGTCACTAGATGCACGCTGGCTCTTGGTCTGCCCATTCTGCTAAGCCACAAGCAAAATTCTGGGGAATGTTTTCACCTTCAATTACACATTTAGATATAAAATACATGGGCCACATTTTAGTGACTCATGGCCAGGACAAGGAAGAGACAGCCCTCTGGGCTGGCTGGAGGGAACGTAGGCAGCCAGACTTCAGGCATGATAGAGCCACATTGAATTCAGCAAAGCCAGGACTGGTTGCCAGGGAGGAATTTTTGACCCTCACGCACATGCAGAACTCACACAGTCCACCTGAGCACTAGGCCTCAGGCAGTTCATGTCTCTTTTTTGTGGGCCAGAGCCTGCAGCCTAGGTGCTGGTGATACTGCTACTGCAGTCGTGATCCCAGGCCATCACCTCTCGTGGAGCATGAAGTTGACAGGAGAGCAGGACACATACAAACTCAATAGTTATTTTGCTTAAATACCACCTTAGACTTCACAGTTATTCACAGTGGGCCCCATGGAGGCCAGTTTCCTACTGCAGGAGGCAGACATCTATGTCTGTAGGCTCAGATCAAGAGGTGCACATCCCTGCCCTCTGCAAGTAGCACAGCATGTGACTCTCTGGGTTCTTAAGTGTCACTAAAATAAGCTGTGAATCAAACAGCTGAAGCTTTAGTTCCTCTTTGTGCACCTCCCTGTTTGAGGTCGGGACAGGATGGGGGGCTCAGAATGAGCTTTAGTGGGTTAGACTGGTTTGCCTCCAGCAGTGGCCAGTAGAAGATCCTAACAAAGAGCGTCTTTCCACTGGGAAGGACAAAAGGGGATTGAAGAACATGATACTGAAAGGGAAGAGGCTGGACAAGGTTTTAGTGCTGGAATACATGGCGCTGCAGGGTTCCCAGCACAGATTCTCAGGCACAACAGAATTTTCTAACCAACAAGCAGATCAGTGTCCCAGGATCTGGGTCAGTCCTAACTCACTGCAGGTGTAACACTAACAGATTTTATGAGGACAGCTGGACACTGTACATACCATATAGAACTTGGGAAAAAGAGGCCACATGGATGTGCAGAATAACACTAGAGAAGCAATTTTGTATTGCAGGGAACTCACCCTTCCCCAAGAGACCCTCTATTTCCATTAACGAAACCTTCACCATGGCCAGTGCTGTCTTGCACAATTCAACTTTCTATCCCTCTGACATTAACATTCATTTTTGCAATAAGGTCACGCAAACTGCTGGCTGGTTATTTGCGTAAGAGCTTGGGAGAGTGGAGAGGTGGCTAACGTACCACGCTTTAATTGGGATGTTTTCTTCCTTGTAATACTACTACCACTAAATGTTTTTGCTGCACTGTTTTTAATAACACCTGTCAAAAGACTTTCTTTTCTAGTCTCAGCTTCAAACAGCCAACTAGTGACTGTAATCTTGCTCTGTACACTGTTAAAATATTCTGATCTGCATGATCAGTAGTTCTTGCCTAGAGACGCATCTGCTATCACTGCAGCAGTTCTGTGCTGCTTGAAACGAAATGTCTTTGCTTGCTTGCTTTGCTAGTTTCCTTTTGTTTCTGTTCCCCTAGCCTCAGCCCTGCAAGCATGTTTTCTTATTGGAGTTGTGATGTTGAGCAAGCAGAGTTTAAGTGCCTGTGGGGTTGTCTTACCTACAGCTTTGCAGTTCTTCGACAGGGTGTCCATCTCATAACCCTCGTAGCACTCGCATTTGTAGTCCCCCTTGTAATTAATGCAGATCTGGCTACAAGCGTCTGGATTCTCACATTCATCTATGTCTGAAAGGAGTGTTTGAAACCCATCAATAACTTGAAATCAAACCATCTGTGATGGAGCAATGCTGAAGTGAATATAATCACGTCTCTGTATGGTGAAACACAAGGGACTGCTGTTTGCATGTAAATTACCTCCACACGTTTTTTTATCCAGAAGCTTGTATCCGGGCGGGCATTCACATTCATAACCGATCTTCAAGTCTTTGCATATGTGTGAGCAACCACCGTTGTTCATAGAACATTCATTAATACCTGGAAGGGATATACAGATTGTCTATGATATAGGAGGGCTTTTAGTTGTAAAATGGAATAAAATTAAGAGAGGTCAAGGTCCTTGGAAATTTTCCCATACCTATCAGCTTTTGGTAGCCAGGACTGGCCCCATAGAGCGTATGAGTGACTCCACAGATAGGGAAGTCACCACCATATCATTTTCTTGCCTTTTATTATTCCAGACCAACACTGTAGGATCATTTGGACTGAAAGCTAGTGACTATATGAACAGGGAGCCCTGGGGATACAGCGTATGTGAATCTCTGCATCTCATCTCATCAGAGAGCTGCTGCTTTGAGCATGTTCTGCCACATGTGAGAAACTTCCAAGGGACCTAAGGGCTCTCTCCAGGAGACTCCTTCTTCCCCATGCACTGGTTTACGTTGACTTTTCTGAACACTCTCTCTGAGCTTTAATAATTCATGCTGGGGGAGTCTCATCTCCCAGGGGCCAGCTATTTTGAAATACTGTACTATTTTCCCATCTAGCTCCAAGGAATGATCTATGTGAAAATTCCAGAAAACACCACAGTACAGTCTGTCAGAGATACTCCATTAGCACTGAGATACAGTCCTCCCACAAACACCTCCCACACGACAGTCTCTGCTGGCAGCCTGCATCAGCCCAAGTGTGCCATCTATGAAGCAACACCCCATCCTCTCCTGGGTCCCTGTCTAAACCGAGGCCACCTCTCTGATCCTGCTTTCAAGTGCTGAAATGAAAAACAGACTAAATGGATCCTTGTAACTAGAACGGAATGAGAGGTTGAGGAAAGCTGGTTTCCTGTCACAAATAACATCTCTTCTGGTTGTAATTAACCTACACAAGGTGAAGAGAAAGTCCTCTCCCTAAGTAAGACTGCTGAACAGCAGCTGTGGGATTTCAGGGATAGAGGGCTCACTAGAACAAACATAACAGATTTGCTTCAATCTGTAATGCAATTTAAAGGCAAATTTTTCATTTACTTTTTACTTCTTGCTTCCTTGCACACTGCAGGTGAGCAGTACAGCAGAGCCATTAAACCAGTGCTCTTGGAAGACAATGAACACAACCACAAGCCAATTAAGTCAGTAAGACTAGGAAAATATCATGCCAGAAGGAACTCCATCTCAGCTCTGGGATGCTTTCACCTTCCTATCAAAGACACACACATACAGATATCAATACATTATTAATAGAGCACGTTCACTAGGCTACAAGAAGGTGTCCACAGACTCACACTGTGTGTTGTCACTGTTCGATGATGTTTATTAATGGGTATCACCTACTCCTACACTTGCATAAGCTTTTAGCAAATTGGGTCATAAACATGCACAACTGCTCTCTGCAAAATACTACAAAGGCTGTTTCGACTAACAAGCAAATCCTCACTCAGATGATTCCCCTGGTTTCAGAGGTGCTTTGTGGAAAGGATTTAGAGACTGTAAATCAAGTGCTGGTTCACTTGCTGCACTTCTCAACAGGAGCTGAGGAGGAGCCAGGCAGAGATGTTTGCCTGTTCTCTTTCTGCTGGGCATCTGCTGCCCATTACCCAAACTTCAGCGGTATATTCACTGTCTGCCTGAAATAAGACAAGTGATGTTCTGCCTTGTGCTGTGTTTTTTTTTTAGGAATCTTGGAGGGCACTACAGTGCCTAACACACAGCTAGACAGATGCACCAAGATGAGAAGCGTGCTCTACACCTCCTGCCTTACCCGTGGATTACTTGTGGGTGGGCATTACATTCACAGCAATCCACACCATTCTGCACTCTTAAAGAAATACGTTTCCTTGGGGGCTGTTCTCTGCTCAGCTTCCTAACTCAAACGATACTTCACTGCCAGCCTGGGACTGCACCAAGTCAGTCACGGCACCACCAAAAGGTTGAGCACCAAGCCCAGCTGTGCCATGCCACTGCCTGGTCTCCCGAGACAAACTGGGCTGCCAGCTTTGTTGGGAGACCTCCACAGACAGACAAGTTGCAACACCCACTCAGAAAGACAGGGAGATGTGGATTAGTGTGGAAGAAAGCAAGGGCATACTGAAAGGACAAGGTAAGAGCATCCTCAGTAGGCATGCACACATGCTTGTCTGATACAGAGGAGAGACTGACAGTTCTTCCTGAATGCAAGTTAAGAGGCTGGCACTGAGCTCCATGCTACTGGTGCTCCATGATGTCATGGAAAGCGATGCCTGTCTGAGACATTTCTGCACTGGGGAAAAAAAAAAAGTGTTTGAGTAACGCTCCAGACTGGGGCTGGTGCCCACAATGCCTGGTGGCAAAGGTGAGAGAGGGGCTGCCCTTGGGACAGCAGCACTGCTCTCTGGCCTGGGCTTTCCATTCTGCTGACTGACGTCCCCGATGCAGACCCGGCTCTCGTGTCTTGCTCATTCTCACTAGCCCAGAGCTGGCAGGACGCTGCAGAGAGCAACCTGCTGTCATTTCTAAGGGAAGAAGCAACAATGTGTAAAACCCAGAAATGGCTGAAGTCATCTCTCAGTGATTGCTGCCGCTCTATGTGTTTTCACCTTCCAAGCATGTTCCCAGTGCTAAATCTTTGTGATGCTATCATCATCTTACAACTCCAAGATAATTTAGGCAATGAGGTCTGTGCTGTGGAAGACACTAGTATCTGGGGAGAGGGGAAATTCCTGGTTCCTAGTCCCATGCTGAGTTCATACATCTCTCCAAGAATAAAAGCTGAGCTGAGAAGGGCACAGTTCAAACTTGCAGATGATCAGATTAGGCTACTAATTATATTCATATGAACGGTGATGAGAGAATAAAGGCAAGGAAAGAGGAGCAGAGTGAGAAATAGCATTAGCAGCTACATGTGGTTACACTCAAAGCTGTGAGCACCAGATGGAGGAGAGGGGAAGCAGTTACAACAGGAGCAACACGTAGAAGGCAAGTACTGTACCACATTCTTTCAGAGGCTCGTCAGACCAGTCCCTGCAGTCTCTATGTGAATCGCACACTTTGCCTCCGTCAATGCACTCTCCACTCTTACACTGAAACTTGCTGGGACTTTCACATGCTGACTCTGTCATGTCGGGCAAGAGAGGAAAGCAACTAAGTTAGACGAGGCTCATGACAACAAAAAGCCTGACATAAAGCTTCAAGAGGGTGTCATTAGCAGAAACAGGATGAGATTAAGCAAATGAACATTAAGCCTGAGTATCATGCAAAGAACTTTTCACGACATGCAGTCTGCCTGGTCAGCACAATCATCTCTCCCAAGCAACCCCACTGCAAGAATGGCTTAAAACTCTCTACAGGAAGCAGCCTGCCATGGCCCAGAGGAGCAGCAAAAGCCTCTTCCCTTTCCAATGGCCATGCAGCTCTTGCAGGCTTACACCGCAGAGCATGACGAGTGCAGAGCTGTCTGTACCTACCTTGGACGCAGCCTGCCTCGTCGCTGTTGTCAGGACAGTCGTGCACCTTGTCACACTGCTTTGCTCCATGGATACAGGTCCCATCGCCACACTGGAATTCATCCGGCCGGCAGGTCACCAGAGCTTTAAGACAACACATTCAAGCATTAGCCACACAGGACCCGAATCTTTTGTGTGATACCTTTTAGCCATGTATCTCTGACATTGCTGTAGTTTTGCACCCCTTTCAGCAAATGGCACAGAGCATCATCTGCTTCCACTCAGCCACTGTCCCTCTGTGCCCCTCTGCCATCCCAGATCGCCCTCTACATCCTTGGGAAAAGAGCCCCAAAGCCCGTATGAGCAGGTCTAGTCAAAACAGAATCAGTGCAGGCTGTGAGGCTTCTCGGGTGAGACACAAGAAAGCAACTGGGCAGCAAAACTGTCAGCACTGGAGCACCTGTGGGGTCTTCAGTCTATGCGAGAGGCCAGGCTGCTTTCCAACTAGGACTGCAGAGTAGGCAAGTGCAACTGCTCCTCAGCTCTCCTTCCTTCATAAAAAATATTATTTAAGATATATTTCAAAACATGTTCAGGTTAAGGGCATGGGCAAGAGACATGTACTGACTCTCTGCCAAAGTCAATATGGTCACACTAGGGACAAATCTAGCAACACAGACATCATCATTTGGGTTACTAAATGCCCATGAGTTAACAGACCACTGGAAGGCAGAAAAGATCCACTGCACTGCAGCTTGGTGTTTCTTGGCATTACAGGCCAAAAACATCTCCACAGTGTCAGGCTAGGTTTCAAGCCTGAAGCTCATTTGCCCAGGGCAGACTATTACAGACTCACAACAGATCTGATGAACAGCAAAGCTAGGTAAAAACATAAAACAGAGAGCTGCAATGACCATACTAAAAGCAGTCATGTTTCCCTCCCCAAGGTTACACTAAGTGAGAGACCTCCCTAGCTGGGACCAGACTTGCACTGACAAAGGGTACAGGCACTCGCTAGCCAGCAAAGGGCTGCAGCCCACAGTTCACTGGCAAAACAGGCTCCTCATTCCTGGGACATGTTATGCAGCTTACTTCTGAGGGGCCCGTCTTGCAGACGTTTTCTTAAAATCCTATTAAGGCAGCGCACCCTGGAGAGCTCTTGATTCTAGCCTTTCCATCTTGCTGATTGCATCCTGGTATCATATGGCAGAATATCACTGCCTCTGAATAGCTAGAGGGGGTCAGCACTGATGTTACTACATGGGAGGCGAGAGCTACGTGGCAGACCTTCCTCGACAATTTGACAAACTGGCTCTAATACAAAAATTACTACTTTCAGATAACCCAGGAAAAACCATAAACATGAAGTGAGCTTGCATCGATACCATGAAGTATTAGTTGTAGAAAGGGTCAGCATTACTGGTGATCGCATCCCACAAGATGCAGGATCCAGGTTCACAGCTGCTTCACTGGACTTAGCTCTAGTGCATCTGCAGCCGGTGAAGGGCACAAGAGACAGGAAAAGCCACAACTGCAGGGCTGGTGGGGGAAGGGAGAAATCCTGCCTTCAGAAATACACAGTATTCACATGAGAAAAGTTTGGAAATAGCACTGCTCCTTGGAGAGGAAAGCCATATGCACTATATTCATAAAAAGCTGCAAAGCCAGAAAAAAATTGCAAGCAATAAGCATGGTTATGGGACCAGCTGTGTCGCCACATTTCAGTTAATAAACTCAGGCACAGAAATGGTAAACCTCAGTGGGACATCTGGGACAGCAGCTCCAAACTAAGCATGTGGGAACTGCTGCTCTAAATGGAGAAAAATGAGGGAGAGGAGGAAACAAAGCTGTGGTCTGGGACAATCCCACACCACAGATCTGGAAGTGGCACTGAGAGCTCCTGCAGGGAGGCAGAAGCACTTCTTGAACTGTTCCTGCCATGTACAACCACCTGCCTGGAGAAAGACCTGATGACGGAGACACCACTTTCCCCCTAGGCAATCCCAACCTCTTCCAAGCTAAACCTTGGCCATTGCAAAGCTTTTCCTACTGTCTAGACGAAAATTCCCTTGCCACAATTATTTCTTGTCTTCACCCCCAACATGAAAAACAGTTTACTTCACCTTTTATGTAGCGACTTCTAGACGTGGAGACAGGAAAGGATGGTCCTCCATTGCTAACTGTAAGTATTAACCTCTCACAAAAGTGCTACATGCAATTAAAGCCAATAGGGGTCTTGTCCTTCCCGTAGTAGAAACGGGTCTCCAGTTTATCAAGTAAATCTGCATGGCAACAGCTACAGATTTGGAAGGCAGCCGTTACAAAACCTAACTGTCCTCAGTTGTAATCTTCAAAGCTCTTCTAGAAAGCAGTTATAGCTAGATGCTAAGAATACAAAGGTTTCTAATCCTGAAACAAACTTAAATGAAGAAGAATTTTTCAGGAACTGCAAAGACAATGTTGCAAAAGCACCACAAGACAGAAAAATGACAGCACAGCTCCCAGCCTGGTTGCTACAAGGACTGCAAAACACAGATGTGGGACCATACAACATCGTTGCACAAAGCTTTTGCTTCAAGAAGAAGAGACGAAGTTTGGAGACCAGGCTTGGTTTCCTGGCTCACTTCTCACTCCAGCAGAGCTGTGGAAGTTCAGACCTTCGAGGAATAGCCCCTGCGGCTCTTAATGGAAATCCAAATAGAGGAGATACAGTAACAACTCTTACTGATTGTTAAGTTATTAAAATGCTCATACAGCATTTCTCTTTTGGTGTGTTTTTCAGTAGGAGGAGAGAGAATACTATGTTTATACCTGGCCTGGAGAGCATAAGCTTGAGGGGAGAGGGCCAGGAAATTTGTTACCCTGAAGCCAGGACACAAACCCATCTCAGCACCACTGGCAGAGTTGACAGCAGGTTGCCATCAGGGCCATTCCCAAAGCAGAGCAATATCCCAAGGAGAGGGAAGAGCTGCGCTGTTTATTTGCACGAGATGTTCAGAAAATTGCTGTGCTATTTTGGGGGGTTTAAATCAGTGAAATCTCATTAGTTTTACAGCCATCTCGTCTGCTCCACAAATCAAATATGAAACAATTGACAAAAGCCCTGCTAAATTAACAGGCATCAAACAGACACGCTTCCCATTTACAAATACTGGGCACAAAGCTGTACTGCTCAAATTCAGCAGATACAGTCCAGATTCCAAGTCAGAGACTGTGTTTCTTCTGTTTTCTGTTTGTTGTTTTTTCTTCCCCCAAATTAACTTAATCTCAAGAAAACACCAGCATTTGCAAAATGCATCAATCCCATTTTATAGATGGGGAGACAGAGGCACAGAAGCGTGAGGTCGGGTCGCAAGGGATCTGTTTTCTAGCTGTCAGTTGTAAGCATTATTTTTTTCTCCCTCCTGGATACCCCCTAATGTGAGTTGCAAAGGACATTTTAAAATATAACCATTCCAGATTTGGAGACTAATAAATCTAACCTAATGTTCATTTTATAAATATATATACATATTTGAATATATATGCTAGGGAAAAAAACCCAACCACTCAATGTTATCACTCAGCTTTCCTGAAATGACTCATTCCCTCCTATTTATTTGCTGTCTTGCTGCCAAAACCTGTTCACCAATTGTCACCCTTCATTTCTGCTCTACTCATTTATCCCCCCAAGATGATTATAATGAATGACTGGTGATGGCCTTGTGACATTTTTTTAAAGCATTAGCTCCCATCCCTCTATTTTATACAATGCAAACCCTACATGATTCCCATTTGCAACAGAAGACATAGTGCTGGTATCTGCAGTTTTAATCAAGTCAAACCTAGTGATGCTTGTGCCATCCCTGTTGCTAAGGGGATGGAGCAGTGTCATATACCTGTAACTCCCTGCCTACCACGCAATACTCATCTCAAAATGAGGATTTCTGGAGAGGAAAATAATAAGGGTCAATCCCTAAACTCTCCAGTCCAACAGATGAACAGTGATGCTGTGTTTCCAGAGCTCTCAAATGTCACTTTCTTACTGCAGGCACGTGCATCCAAGCAACAGCTACATTTAGGATGGGGAAGCAACATTAGTTTTGACTCTGACCCAGACGACGCATCAGCTACACAAGTGCTCAGAGCCACAAGTCCTCTGCTGGCTACTGGCTTAGAGATTCCCCTCCCTGCTGTGTAAACAGCAGCAGGCTCATGTACCTCTCTGGCACTGGGGAGGTTCCTAGTTTGCATGGGTGTAAAAGGCACAACCAGGCACTGCAGCAGCTAAAACTTCAAATCCCACTGTTTCCTGGCCCACAGGACTGAAAGCAGCAGAAGCAGCTCACATGCCTGTTTCCCCTGGGTAGATAAGCTGCACATTGTGCAGTTACTGAGACTTACTGGAGAAAAACCTCGGGCGCTAAATCTCCGCTAGTCAGGGATATAATTGCCTCAAGACACTTCTGCCACATTTCCTCCTTCCTCCACTGGTTGTCAGCACTGTGCTGTGCTGCAGCGGTGTCCAGCTGTGTCCTCTGCCCCAGGGAGGCTGCCCTTGGCATATCTGGAGATGCTACTTGGGGATGTTGCTTTGTAGCTGACAGATGCTCTCAGAGCTGCGCTCCTTTTGTGCCTCACGTCTCGTCAATCTGTGCTCAACTGGTATTGCTGGTGTCGGTCAGGTCAAGGAAATCAGCTGGGGATCAGAGTGCTCCCTCTGCCTCAGCAAGGTACATGGGCACAGTCCCACTCCTCTCACCCAGCAAATAACCAAGGTAAATGAGCCTCGTAAGAGACTTAAAAAATAATTTCAAGTTGAATAACAGGGCTTGAAATCCCATTTTAGCAACATTTCATCAGAAAAAGCCATCTGTAAGCTGCTCCCCTCTTTTTTCACCACTTGGAAATAAACAGGAGCTCATTTTTCCCCTCTCCTGAGTTGCCTAAACTCAGCCATCCTGCCACATCACTGTCACTTCAGGAATGCAACCTGTGGGACAGAGATAAGTTCTCTTGCTGGAAGCACCCTGTGCCAGACACCAGTTCTTCACCGGTGTTTGTAACACAGGCCTAGCCACTGCCTCCTGATATGGAGGAGATGCAAGTACAGGATTGTCTGCAGCAAGTCTGGAATGAAAATAGGCACCAAATAACACAGGCTGCCCCAGCTAGTGGTGCATGACCCTGTTGGACATGCTCCTGCCTGGCTTTCTTATTGTCACTTCACACTGAAATGGATGCCAGGAACCAACTTTGTCTCCTGATTCCACTGTCTGTGAGACGCTGCCCGCCAGGGGCTGTGCTGACAGCACGTCAGACCCTGGAAGTATTGCCTGGGTACCTGCTGCCCAAGGACTCCGTCACCTCCTCTAACACCTTCTTGGAGATGAAGGAAAAGATATCCTACCTATTCCATCCCTACTCAGAAGGGGGTTGACAGCGATGATATCCTTGTACCCAGCAGTCAAAGCTGCTCTCTTCCTAACAAAACATATTCGGCTTCTCCTACTCTGCTCTCACCTCTCTTTTAAGAGTCTTTGGTTCTTTCAAAGGCACAGCAGCTCCAGGGTTACCTGTGGCACATCCCCCTGCTCTCCTGCAGTGTAAACAGTGGTGTCCAGGACTTACTACATCCTCCTCTTCTTGCTAAAGAAGCCACTGAATTTACATTTGCCTCTCTCTGCCTGGGAGAGAGTCTGATCCCCCGCTCCTTGAAGGGCTCTCCCACACAGCTGCTCTGAGCTCACCACCCTGGGCTCAGTATTGTCACGTCTATGAAAAGATGGGGCTGGCAAAAGTGGTAAATTTTGTTAGGTACCTTTGCAAAAATGTCTGTTTTCTGCAGCTGGTTGCTGCCTTCTTCCCCAGAGGTGGCCCAATGTCAGAGCTGCTAAATATACACAGCTATGTAAATATTTTATTTTATTTCAATCTTGTGATTATAAATATTTTAGCAAAACATTTTGCTCTTATTTTCTTGTCTGTCTCTCTCCCCTTCCTCAGGTAAGTGACCAGCTTGAACAGTTTAGTGGCTAAAAACGGATGAGATATTCAAAACACCACACACACCAACACCACCATGTTAAATGCATAAAGCCAGCTGAAAAGAAATCCATTATTTATTAGCTCTGGGCCTTTATCAAGCCAAGCTCAAAGTGCATTTCAAACTGGATTCTTCAGAGGTGCTGCTCTTGACTGCCTTGTTCAGTATACTCTAACTTCAGAGGCAGAAAACTAATTATTTTTTTTCTGCTGATCATGTATTCCCTTTAGCATTGTGGCTTCTAACCTCCAGGCTGTGACCCACCACGCTGCCTGAGGGCTTTGAACATTTTTCCCATTTTCCATTCCTTGTCTTTCTCTTCTGAGACACGGTACCATTCAACAGCTCTTGCACCTCCTCTCTGAATCCTCAAGGAAAAAGCATAAAAGGAGTCTGGAATATACCTGACCCTGCTGGGTCGGGCACCCAGCCATGCGATTTGGGAAACAAGCGCTCCTTGTCAGGCACACAGTTGCTGCATAGACATCAAAGACTTGCTTAAAACACAGCCCACAGCAACCTTCTGGTCCCTCTCCCCAACAAAGAAGAGCCCTCAGCCCTGCCCTGCCCCTGCAGACACTCACGGCAATCCTGCTCATCAGACTTATCCTTGCAGTCTTCGTCCCCGTCGCACTTCCAGTTCAGGTGGATGCATTCACCATTGCCGCACTGGAACTCATGAGCCGCACAGGTGTTGAGGGCCTTGGCATCATAGCCACACTTCTCTACGGACTCGTCTGACTGATCCTCACAGTCTGGCTGGTTATCGCAGACCCACAGCTCTGGGATGCACACGCTGTTGTTGCACTGGAACTCATTGGGGTTGCAGGTCAGAGGGGAGCATTTTCTTTCATCACTGCCATCCCCACAGTCATTGTCACCGTCACACACGAAGATGATGGAGATGCAGGACTTGTTACTGCACTGGAACTCATTGGGAGAACAGGCTTGGGAATAAAAACAAACAGGTGAGCTGTGAGGTCTCCAACCCCCCCCTCACCACTGTGCCAGCTTTAGCACATTAGGAATATCAGAGACGGGGGGAGGGTGAGGGCACAAAAGCATTATCTTGTCTGTCCTAACCCAAAACATTTTTCCTAATGGCAAACTACATGGCAAGGAGCAGGTGAAGATGCAGTGGTCATCACCCCAACCATGCCATAGGACGCATCCTCTATGGGCCATGGGTAGCCCTGAAGAAGAGGGGGCAGCAGGGCTGCGAGAACTGCAGGTAGGAAGAGTGGGGGCCAGTTGCAGCGCTGCCTGGGTGTTGAGGCAGCAGCAGCCAGGCGAGGCCCGGTGTATGGGGTGACAGCACGGAAGGAGCGGGGAGGCTGCAGGGCAGGCTGGAGGTGTGCTGGCACGCACTGGTGGACTCGCACAGCGCTTCGCTTTGCTCAGCACTGACATTATCAGCTTCCTGACTTTCACAAGCACAGAATCAGGTTTCAGGATTTCACAGTGTGCCTGGTTTTGGACATATTAAGTGGGATGTGTAGGGTAAATATTTAGTGAGTCGAGCATCAATTTAGCTGCAATCTGCCAGTAAGGCCCTTTACAACACACTGAATGCCTTCCCTGGAAATCACAACTCAAGATTAACATACAAATGAGGCGCTTGTCAGATAGGAAGCTGAGTGGGGTACTCTCCTCTGCAAGCCTAATGGACAGATGAATCAGAGAAGTCTGATCAAATTAAACTTTCAGGTACTCCAACAATGTGCAGTTCACAATCCCTTTATTTCATCAAGGTGTGGGGGAACCAAAACCCTAGAAGAAATTCTCCATAAGTACTTTTAGGTAGTTACTTAAAAAAGAATTCTGCTTCTGCAGTATCAGTTGTCTACAGCAAGTCATGGTTTTGATAAATTACAAGTACAATAAATACATACAAATAAATTACAATTAACTGTTTTTTTTTAACATTGCACTTGGGGTTTTTTTTTGTCTTCAGAAGCAGAGCTATTTACTGTCATATCTGCAGAGCCCCTATGATAAACCACACAGTTCAGATTGTACCAAACACAGCAACGGCAAGTGCATCTGGACAGCAGCAGAATCCCTGTAAAGGAGTTGTCATATCCCAGCTTCCAGGCAATGACAGGAACCCAGTGGTATTCTACTGAAATATTATGTCTGTTTTATACCTGGCAATGAAAATCTATTTATCTAGCAATTAAGAACATGTTCACTTGTACCAGACACCTATTTACATTCTAGCTTGCAAACTTGCCGGGCTCTCTGTTAAACTAAGCAGCCTGTAGTTTTACATCAGAGCATGACAATATATATACTTCTCCCCTCCTGCCCTGTGCTCTGTCCTACTTAGTCACAGGTTTTCCAGATGTTACTGTGTCTAGCAGAGTAGCAATCTGCCTAATTAGAAGGAAAAGAGGTTTGCCTTTCTTGCTGCAATACTACCATGCGCTGGCTACGATCCAAGACCCTCCAACAGGGATAAAAGTTAAAGAGAATCTCAGCTGCACTCTGCTGTGTGCCCAATTTGACATCAATAATTAAATGCAACAGAGTGTGGTCACCAAAGGAGCATCTAGTGTTAGACACCAAAGTATCATCTGGTCCAGGCTGGTTGCTTAGGCTTCTTCTGTACTCGGCACTTCTGTACTGTATTTTGGATATAGAGAGATGTCCTGAACAGGCAACTCCCGACACCTACCTTGGAGGGGGGCCAATGCTGCTCCTCTCCAGAGGGAACTGAGATCAGACAACTAATATTAGGAGATGAATACCTCTCTCATACAGACGTGAAACAGGAGCACAGTCGGGTGGAGAAGCATCTGAAAAAAACCTCTTGCATGGCAGAATTAAGACCATTAAAATGCTCTGGCTTTCACCCAAATTCTGCTCTTTTTCTTCACTGAGCATACTTGTCAATCTTTATCCCATAACTAGAAAGAAAATAATCTATTAAACCTACTGATCAGTACATAGCTGAATAACCTAACACTCTTTTCAGATGATGCCAAGTGGAAATTTAAGGTAACGATTATAATCTTACCAATCTATTTAAAAAAGGAAATAAGAAACAGCAATATTTCTAGGGCTACGTACAGTTTCTGTAACAGATCAAGGCTAAGAAGAAGAAATTGCTTTTCTGGCATTATTTTGATGAATCTCAGAAACTGATCAGTGAGCAAAATTTTGCGTAGTCCTTTGATCCCTAATTTTTGGGCAAGGTTGTAATGATTTTCACACTCCAAATGTGCATTAATTTCCTTTCCCCCAACTGTAACAAGCCCATCTTTTTTCCCTCGTTGTATTCCTGGTCCCACCTCCACCCCTCCTTCTGTCTGTACGCATTTCCCTTCAGAAATCTGCTGCATTGGCAAATTAGTGACTGATAAACATATGCGTGGGATACAGACAATGAAAGTTTGCACAAAAGCTCCTCCTCTGCACCTACAAATCCCAGTACAGATACAAAATTATGGATAATCGCAGCCAGAAAATACAAGCAGTTCAGCTTTTGTAACCTCTCATGAGGACTTTCCCAGTGAAGCTTGTGAATTACTAGCTAGAAAAATTGCATGGTCATGATTATTTTATTTCTTTTTAAAAATTAAATTTAGCGTGATGACAGCACTAGAGACTACAAGTTGTCCCTCCGCTGAACAAGCACAGCAGCCTGGCTGTTGCTAACTCCCCCTTCCCACCACGGCAGTCCTTAGGCGGGGATCAATCTCTGCAACTCACTGGCACAGCTAGTGACAGGGGCAGCGGCACCAGCCCTGGCAGGGCATCACCTGCACTGGGACAAGGGCTGGGAGGGAGAAGAGAAGCTCTCTGTGCTCAGGTCTTCCTGCCGGCAATTACAGCAGCCACATGCCGCTGGGACAACCAGTAAGACTGATGGGCTGCAACCAGTGTGCCACAACAAAGAGGCTGCTGGACAGTCACCAGAGCTGTCACAGGGGCCACTGCAGTGCGTGTGCTAGCAGGCCAGTGGCAGTGCCAAATGGGAGCACATGGTCCCTCACTGTAGAAGGCTGCTCTATGCACCCCCTGGTGAACTCAAGAAATAAAAAGGCCCTTTCCTTCACTTACTGACCTAATGACCGCCTTCAGGCCAGCTCAAATGGGACAGTTCCTCCCGGGTCACTCATGCCTTCAGCAGAGACCTCCACCTCCGTGTGCAGCTGGCTCTCCTGCTGGCCACGGGAAGGCAGATAATGTCCCAGTTCCTCTCACCCTTCCGTTATCCTCTCTGACAGCCAAAATCCGCAGGGCATGCCAGGATGAAGCAAAGTCTGCAGCTTCCAGCCACTCGGGGACTTGCTCTGGCACAAACAGGCAACAGAGGAGAAAAGCTGCTTACAGTCCCTCTGTACCTAGGCAAGAGCCAGCACGCTCGTGCTCTTTGGAGTCCCCTCTGCAGGGTTTGGTGCTGGTTTGAAGAACCTAATAAAAAGAAGGACTACAAATTATCTTACATAGCACCTGGAGAAATGAGGATAGGAAGTAAAGTCCCAGGGGCAGTTTACTTCACATCTCCTTTCATAAATCTGTCAGGGTACCTAGGTAGTCCCATCACTACAGCATTCCACTGCCTCCAGAGCATTTCAATAGAAAATGTGTGAACAGTAATTAAATGATCATGGGCCTATTTTTTCTTTGACTTGAGCAATTTGTTTGCATTCTCTGATTTTGCTACCTGTCCTAGCGTAAGCCTATTTGTGCAAAACAAAGGAAACAAATATTAGCTTGCTTTCCTTAGTGCCAAAGAAATTAATAAATGTTGTACTCTAAGGTGCAAAACCTACTTCAAATATGAAGAGATCCCAGTAGAAATCTTGGAAATGTTTGTCAAGAAGTGGTGTTTAACCAACAGGCTTCAAAGCAATAAACAAGAATAATTACAAAAGCTATGCTGTAGAGTACTGTAATCCGTTAAAGTTCTTCACAGTTTTAGGAAGCAAAATATCACATCTAAATGATAGTGTACATGTGCCTTGGCCTATAGACAATATATACCAGAGATGTTCCGCATTAATTTCTGCCTTGTAGTATATACCGGTACATAGAGGACAACTGCCACAGCCTCCAGCTGCAGTCTTTGACACATCTTTTGAGGGAAGTGGAGCAGAAGCAGTTTTTGCATAGAAGAAGTTTTAAAAAAAAAAGAGAGAGAGAGAGAGAGAAAGACTGCAGTTGTGGAGTTAGTGTTTCAGTAGCGGCTGCTTCTCTTTTGCCTGGAGCCAGGACTTAACCCGAGGCTTTAGTGAGTAGTCTGGTGCAGCAGGGACAATCTTAGCTCAGGCGCTGCACCAAGAAATTAAGATAATTCTACCGCATGCTTTTAAGTGCTTATAGAGAAAAGTAGAATGCTCTAAGATACAGAGCACTCCTTGAGAACTCTAACTTCAAAAAATATATATCTTTACATAACAATGTTTCTACAATGTATGTCTCTATCAAGCGTGGATCCTCAAATCTGGATAAAACTCAAAATATGAAATAAACAGGATATCCATCATTAATAGGAGCTGGTGATTATGTACAATGGACTATAACTGCTGTCACTGCTAATCTTCAATTAAACATTTTCTAGCTTTTCAGTAAGAGTCAGATATTTAATTAATCTCTCTCCTCCAAAAAAGTCAGTTCCACTTGAAATTACATGAATGGCTTAAAGAAAGATAATTATTTGGTAAAATTTGTGGTAAAGTGGGTAACAGCAATTACTGATGCTGAAGACAAGAAAATAAGATGAATTATTACACTGCATTTTTCTGACACCCTCCCCAAAGCAACTTAAAATACTGCGGCTCAAAATTTCTTGTTTGCTTAAATCTGATAATGGATCTTCTAAAGAAGGCACAGGACAGTTTGCACTGGGGAGGGAGAAACCTGCTGTTGATTTATCACTGCTTTAACACTGGCAGGAGAGGCTGGTGGACTTCAGGAACTCTCCTAAGCTGTGAGGTTTAGGATCTGAGCTCCGCATGGCTGCAGGAGTGGAACACCTGTGCTCCATCTGCCCAGGTATTCTGCACAATGTGCAAATCCAGCTACCACAGCCCACATACATCAATTTTTGAGCTGGACTGTGGATAACGAGGTCAGAGTCCAGACAGGCTAAATTAAGTTGGAACTCCCAGGCCAGTTACCAATGCTGTCATCATGTTACGTTTTATTTAACTGGTATTTATTTTCAGGCTTAATTGTATCTAAATTACTTGTTTTGTCTGCAGACAGTTGGTGTGCTTACCAAATATCTGAATATTTCATACAGATCTTCGGTCAAATGCCAGTCTTTAAAGCATGGAGTGATGCCTAGAAGGACAAGTTTCCCATGGAAAGCTGCCCTCCAGGAAGGGCAGCAAAGAGATGGAGGTAAATGAAGATGACCTTGAAGCGCATTGCTCTGAAAAAATGACAGCCCTCCCATGGAGGGCATAATGCAGCTGAATTGCAGTCTCACTACTAACGGTGGTTGTTGCTATGGTGATTGATACTGAAAAGCCCATATAGACGAAGACTGCAGGAGGAATAGTAATTCCTGATATTGTTCAAATCATTAATGTAGCTAAGGAGCCATTTCACGCACTCTTGCAGATTAATATTTGCATGCACTCACTGCCTTTGCCACACTGCTCCCCTCAAACACAAACGACTTATTTTTCAATTCTCTGCATCAGTATTTGCATAGTATTAGTTAATTATAATGGAGCAACCAGATGCCAAAGTCCCTGCTGATAAATAATGGTTGGTTCAAAAACGTATTTACTGATTTAGAATATATTTCCTGAGAATCATATATTCAAAGTGGTTTAATTTTCTGAAAATAGAATTAATTATGACCCCATAATTTATGGAGAGAAGCAGCTTATGTACAAAAGGTTTGCACTCTCTGAATTTCTTCCCTGTCTTTATTCTTACTTAGGTGCAATAAGGTTGCTAACTTGCATTCTCCTCAATTTCACTTTGTACTAGGAAAGTGTTAAGAAGTTTATCACAGGCTCTTCTGGTTACATGACTGAAAATGGCCTCAAAATATGAACAAGTGAGTCCAGTGTAGAAGGTTTAGGGGTAAAATACATCAACTTGGGACAAAAAACAGCATGGTCAGAATGCTTAAGGCTGACACTGTGCAGTTTTTTGCAAAATCCAAGACACCCCACTGGGATCTCGTGGGGATAAAAACCTATTATCACTACTCTTTTATATTCTGATTGGAATATAATCAGTTGAATCAGGATCAGAGATGTTTGGTACTACCCAAAATTTAAATGGAAAAAAAATATGTGGGGATATGTTTCGTGGGTTTCTTTTCTGACTTTGAAAATTGGAACCTGTATGGGACATGCTCACTCCTATTCCCTCAGACATGACTTGCTTATTAAAATGGCAATTTTACAAATTACAGCAATTTGGCAAATCCCTCAGAAACAGCTGATAATATCCATGAAACTAACACCTGCTCTAATATTATCAGACAAACGCCATAATTCTAAGGAATATATAAATATTCTTTCATCAACCAGAACAGAGCATTACTTGATCCTGTGACAGTACACAAAAAACCCTCACATTACTGCGTACACAGACCTCTTGGATTCAGCAGGATTCCCTGTGGTTATGAGAACTGCCAGCACAGACCTTTCTGCATGATCAGGAGTTAATTTTGCCATTGCAGAGTTTAAATCGCAGACACTTTGCCAGGAAAAGCCTACTCCGTCGATCTTACCTTCCATCCATTGGGCAGACTTCCACTCTGTGCACATCTGCTAATACAGACACAAACTGCCTTTTTTCTCCATTGCTTTCTGGTTTCTTATGTCCAGCTCAGGAGAGAGAATTCATCAGAATCTTAAAAGCTACACTTCAGTCACATTGGCAAGCGACAGCACAATTTTTTTTATTCTCCGTAAACTTGGCAAGCTCTGTTTTTTTTTTTCTGACTGGGAAAATCAAGGAATCCAAACCCATGTCTGTTGGTCCACAGCTATGTCGCTGGCCTGCCGCTTCCTCCTTACCCACACATTCCCAAGCAGAGGGATGGCACCAGTTTAACCAGATGGAAAACCGAACAGTTCCACCAGAATAAATTGAGTCTTTTACATGGCCGTAACTAAGAAGGGAATCCTGGAGGTTTGTAACAATCTACAAAACTTCTCTTTATTGAACGCAGATAAGGAACAAGGGAGCAGCAACTGACACTTCAAAGCTACATGCACTGCTAATGCTTGTGCAGCCACTCTAACGTCATGAAAACTGTGCACACCTCACAGAGAAAGAAAAAAAATCTGAATTCTTAGGTAGAATTCTTTGTTGATGGAATCTCCGCACAGGCCTATCTGTGAGAAACAGAGCAAAGCAAAGCCACATTGGCCACCCTCAGGACACGTTTCTGAACCAATGGGCCAAACACGTAAGGCAGAGAGAAAAGCCTGGCTTCAGCACGATAATCTAGCAGCTACAGCAGCCGAGGGCTCACGGGTTTTAACTCAGCTGAGTAATGAGGGACAAAGCAGTGTTCACATTGCAAGCAATGAGGTCACTGCCCCATAAAAATCTCCATTTCCACTAATTTACTTTGCTTGATGGGAATTCTGTGTAGGAGGAGATATTTCTGGTATTTCTTCTTATTGCAGTTTGCTTCACTATTAGACTTAAATATTCACTGCATTTGGAAAATGGCACTATTAACTCTTCTGAAGCACAGACAACACAAGGAAAACGCTGAGAGTTGTCACATCTCACACCCCTAGTTTACTCAACTGTCTCTCACATTTCTCCAGGAACAGAGATCCAAAATGAGCTTGAATGTAGGTGCAATAACAATTAAAAAGATGCTTTTGAAATGAAAGAGTTTGCAAGGCGACTGATCTGAAGGGAAAAGTACCTTAAAAAAGAAGCATTGAGGATACGACGAGACAACTGGCAGAATTCAGTGTAGCCAGATTCAAGGTTATGAAGCACATACTGTATTGACCGGGTCTATAAAGACAAGACCACTGTGGTGGTTTTGCGAGGGGGAGAGATTAACAGACTTTTCAGGAAACTACCAGCCCCTAATTATTTTTAGTTATGTGATATTAGGAGGCACAGCTATTATTTGAAGCAAACAACGTATGCACATAACGTACCCACAATTTCACAAAAGAACGGCAATCGTTTTTAGAAAAAAATGTCCTAGATTTTCTACTCAAATGGAAAATTTAAGCACTGAGTGACACTCACTGCAATTAAAAGTGTAAAGGTTGCGTGTTAACTGCACTCTCTTTAATAGCAGTGAGACTTCTCCGGCATTAGGATTTGCCCTTCAGTTTCTATGGCTTTGAAATACAAGGCAGCGCTTTGCTTGATTTGGGGCTGAGATGAAGAATCAATTGTACAACA
Source organism: Stercorarius parasiticus (assembly GCA_013396915.1). Taxonomy (NCBI): domain Eukaryota; kingdom Metazoa; phylum Chordata; class Aves; order Charadriiformes; family Stercorariidae; genus Stercorarius; species Stercorarius parasiticus. Next base: position 55,775 of record VWZL01000860.1, read on the forward strand.
TGAGCAATTACTTTCAACTTGTTGGAAAAAAGAAGTGCATTGAAGTGTTTTTTATTGTGAGCTAAACCTTCCCAGTTATATTTTATCAAATAAAAAAATTTCTTTGCAAGATATAAGCAAAGTTAATCCAACCATTTTATCTTCCTCGGTATGAAAATAGTGTTTTTTAGGCACTAAGATAATTTTTGGATGTTGTTTTATCCACCAACATGACTCACAAAACAGCTTTTCTTTGGTTTTGCATCAAATATTACATGGCCCTCTCCTGCGTAGGACTGTACTGAGTTCAAGCTAACTGATTTTGATTCAGTCTTCAGATCATATGCTCAGGAAGCATAACTGTTAAGCACTCGTTAATTAGTGTAACGCATATGTACCCACGGCCACTGAAGGATGGAACTCCTACCCACGTATCTGCCATCATAACACGATCGTTGGCACTGACAGCTACAGATGATTTCCCTCAATAAAACTAATAGATTCCTGCTTTTTGGATGAACAGGCTCAGAATTATAGCTCCATTCTTACGAAGAAAGCACTTCAGGGACATGAAATACAATTGTATTTGGCAATAAGAGATGCAATTTCTTGGCTATTTCAACTCCAAGAGCTCTAACTGTTGAAAGACAGACTGCCCAGAAGATAAACATAACTACAGGCCAATTTTTGCTCTTCTGACAGTATGACATGTGAGACTGGAAAGAACAATCAGAGACAACTTCTCCAGCTAAAGTACAGAAACAGCAGCAGGACAAAGCTTTTGGGTGTGCGCACAGGCAACATGCAGTCCAGCAGTATTAGGCTTTTGTTTTAATTATCCACAAATATTTGTATAAAACCACTCTTCCACAACTCTGTGAAAAATTATCATTTGTGGGGTGTAGGACTTGTGTGTGTGAGAGAGAGTGTGCATGCAGTGTGTTCTTTGCCTCCAGTCTTTTTTCCTAGGGTACCTTCAGGGGAAAATTGTAGAAGTACCAAATTCTAAATGGTCTTGTTTTCATATTGTGTTTTTGTCTATTATGCTTTAAAGAATAAATTATTCATGGAACATACTCATACAGACAATCTATCTGTAACTGAGGGATCAGCACAGAGCAAATGTGCAGAGGCCACCACCAAAGCCTGCCGGGGTGAGCGAGGCACCACTGTGTACTGGGAAACTCCATTTGCAGAATGTTACACGTCCGTTCTTTTTTTAAACCTAAGCTGAAGAGACATCAGTAGGGAAAACAAAGCTGTTTTGCCCTAACCTTCTGGAGGTAGAGCCCTGGCACAGCTTAGGCCATGGCTTTAGAGTTTAATTCTTGACTATCTTACCTCTAACCTAAGTTCATGCAGTGTTTTACATTTAATTACAACAAGCATCCAATATATTAAAATTGCAACTACCTTCATTTTTCCTGTAAGAGTGCAATTAAAGGTAACTACCAATCTAATTTTTCTTGCTGTTTTGTTCTGAAGAACTCAGGATAAATATGATTATGGGCTGAGATTTTTCCTAAATAACAATGGGGATTTTTCTGCAATTACTACCGCTTTCGAAGGAGCTCTAATACTTTAAGCAGTGATAAAGTGGCAGCTGTACATGTTTAATTTCTGAGAGCCAGGGCATAATGCACTAGCATTAATCCCTCCAGCTGTCCAGTAATTAAACATCATGTAAAGCCCAGAGGATATCATTGCTGTGCTACCTTATCTTATTTATGAAGGGCTTTCATTTGTTAAATCTACAGTCATTTTCTCTCCATTCTTGGAAATAATTGTAGATTCCTCCACCATGGCAAGTATACTCCAGTTACAGCTACCTTCTATAAAATGACAGAGATTTCAGGCCAACCATGTAGCTTTTAATCACATGCTGAAATAATCACAAATAGTGACACTAGATAAATACTTCCTCTACAGGCACGAATGCAATACTATGGGCTTTAACCCAACTAAAATTCGTAGGTTTCTCAGGGAGAATATATGGCAAAATCAGATCCTTTGGGTTTGATTTCCCTCTGAGCTGACTGAGGAACAGTACATCACTGTGCACCTAGCCTGTTAATGAAGGTAACAAACAGAATTCCTAACTTTGATGAAAGCATGTATTAATCATGCTGCAGAGGAAGACAAAATTAGTGCTACGTTATCCCCACGTATGTTCACATCCCCATAAGTAGCACTGGAAGTGTGACTTGGACGCAAAACACAGGTACCTTTTATTGCATCAAGAAAATGATGCTGAGATGACATGATGCTCCTTATTGCAACAGGACAATGATAAAAGATGAAAAACAATTTAACTGCCAACAGAAAGGTCACTTCATGTGAGTGCAGGGGCAGTGTGGAGGAAGGTGGCTTTAAATCAGCTTTGTAATTTCTTCACTTCAGCTGGCTCATCACTAGGTGGATCTGCTGGAGGGATCAGACCAGCTTTAGCCTGCTTTAAATTCTGCCTTCTGGCACTGGCTCTCAGGTGATGCGAGGGCTATCGAGCAGAGCATTGGAAAGAGTTGACTCCGAAAGTTTTCTGCACTTGGACCTTCCAAGAAAAGGACCCCTTACTTGTAGGCATTGCTGCTTTTTATGGAGCATCACACATATGCCTGGAGCTTTGCCAGAAAAGTCAGTGAAAAGTTTCTGCCCTGAGGGTCTCATAAGTGTTATACATATATACACTATGAAAATGTGAAGGCTGTGAGCTATCATAGCAAGGACATGTGGCTTATAGCTGAGCAAGAATGTGCTTACTGTCATTTTCCTTATTAATTTAAAAACCTTTACCCAGTTTGTTTACTTTTAATGTGGCATATCATATCATAGGGCTGAAAATCTAGAACTAATTCTGAGATATATGAATAAAAATATGAATGAATGAAAAGCCGGAAGACCAGGGTCCAAAAGAAGATGTTCTTGGTAACGAGGCTGTCACTGTCATGATACTCCCGCAGGAATTCTTGGGTCCCACCCTGGAACAACTTTATGAGATCAGTGTAAGTATGTCCGGTACTTGCACAAGACTTGCTGTCTCTATACCATAGTTAAGCAGAAAAAAATCACAGTATGGGAAAATAGCTTATTATGCTATCAATATATCAATGAATAAATCATTTCACTGTATCTGACTATTGGGTACACTTCCAACTCCTCATCTGCAAGACACAATTTCCATACTGGGTGCAAGAAGTGGTCCAGGTGAGAACCAGTAACACAATCAGAAGAGATGGGGCCAGAGCCTTGCTCTCTCTGTTGAGCACCCCGGAGTCCTGTCAGGAAGAACAAGTGATGTGTGCATTAAAGGGGTGCAATGCCCATTTCAGCTGTTACAGGATGGTAGCTCTTCTATTCTAAAGCCATGCTGAAATGCTCTCTGCATTTCTGAGTGGCTGACAAAACACTGGTTAATATCTCTCTTAGCAGAGATTTAACAAGTTCTGCAGTAGTTAGTAAGTCCAGACTGACCCCAAGTTGTGATGCTTTAATTACAGTCTCTCATATTTAATTTCTCTTTTTAGTCTCAGTAAACGCATTCCTAAGCTCATCCAATCAATTGTGACAAAGGTTAGGTACACTGGCAGCAGAAAAGCTCAACCAGGGAAATAAGAAAGAGGAAGGCAGCACCTCCAAGCCAGCAAATTCAAGACTACTCTTACATTATTAACTGTTGGTATCTATTTTAGAGGACTAAACCAGATCTATGACTAGAACACACTTAGTATTGTAAAGACACAAATTACTTCTGCTCCAAATAACTGAAAAATATAATAATTTTATTTTTATATACTCTTTTCTTTTAAAAAGGCAGATGCTTGCATTTTCAGAAATTGTTTGTGTACTAGAAGTTAGCAGTGGACTTAAAGCCTACCTGCTGGAAGCAAGTTATTTAGGAAGACAGGCACTTAGCTACCTACGTGCAAGGATTAATATCTGCAATTAATCCCTGGTGCAATTACAGCCTGTGCAGACACAAATCTGGATCCCTAATCACTGGTGCTTTATCCACTGCAGGCTAAGTAACTCACAGCTTCCATTGCTTCCTTGGGAAGTTCTTCCACAGAGTGAAGATCACACCATTTTTCCTCCTTGTTCATGGGTGAACAACAACAGTAAAGTGCCTTACTACCCATTGATAATAGCTTCCAACAGTATGATGGGGTCGGTGGCTGTACTGCTTATGAGAATAACTGCTTTCCTAATACTGGTACCAGACCAGGCCTAGAAGGGCAGCAAAGGCTGTTTTACAAATCTCTGCGCAAGTGTTTGCTTTAATGGATTTCACCTATCAAATTGTTTCTCACTCCAGACATGGCAAACAGGACCCTTATTTCAGATGAATACAGTCTGCTTTGCTTCCTCCTAGGGCTAGCTTTTTATAGAGCTAGATTGAACAGGGGGAGATGAGGAGCTCAAAGGAAATATTTGACTTATCCATTGTTTGAGATGATGGTTCCGTTTTTTTTCAGCTTACCTGCACTCAGGTAAGTCCAGACCTTGCTAACTGCAGCTGAACCCATTGTCTGAAGGAGGTTACACAAGGACAGCATAGAAGACTGCAAATTCTCTCCTACCTTGAAGGAAAGATACTCTGAGCACTGCACAATTGAAACTGCAAGTCTTCAACAATGGGCAAAGGCAAAGGAGAGGGATATAGAGCACCAGTTTGCTTCCATCTGTGCAAGGTGCACCAAAGCTGTGGCTGATACAAAGCACAAAGGAGAACCCAACCCAAACAGAAGATTCTGTTATTCGTATTTTATACTTCTGTCTCTGAATTTCTGAACAGCAGCTTTCTCCCTCCAGCTGGCCTTGCCATGCCTACACCGACTATGCTGGATAAATTTCATACTCATTCAAAAAGCAATTTCATAACGCTGAGAAGAAAAATCCATCAAGAACTATCAAATCCAGAACAGTATCTGAAAAGCAAGTTGTTGGAGGCCAGAAGCAGACATAGGAGGAAAAACCATAACACACTTGCACTGTTGTGCATATGTTTTCCTCTCCTGCGCTCTCCTGCAGTCACTCAGACTGTGAATATTTTGACATAGGGACAGGTGCTTGCACAGCCTCAACACAACCAGGCCCTGCTCCTGTCTCTGGATACCAGCACAATCTTGTTAGTGGTACAAATTACCAATGCAAAAATGCGGGCTCATAAACTCCATATTAAGTTTTTTTAAGAATTATAATACTAAAAGCCAGTTATTCCTATCAAGAAAGAGGAGTATCCATAGTTAAAATATGTTTAAAGTGTCACATTAGCTCAAAGTAATAGCTTTATTAACATGGATTTAGAAAGAGCATAGGGTTTTTTTTCTTCTGGATGCCTTCACTCATAATATCTTCAAGTCATTTTCCACTTGTTTATTGCACATGCAAGCTCTCACCATAGAAATTATCCTGAGCACAAACAAACTCCCTTCCAAACGTTTATCCAGAAAGATATATTATTTATAGACAAGTTGGTCAGCTCTGTGAGAGGTACAGCTTTAGCTATGACAGGGAGCTCTGCTCCAAGGGGCTGCAGGTGACAGTCGGTGCTGAAGCTTCATTTAAAATGAGAACAAAAACGTGAGTGCAGAGGTTAAAAAAAAAAAAGGGAGTCTGAACCTAGGAACAGACTTCATTTTTTTTGTCAGGATGCTGTGCTGCTGTGGTAAGAGAAAACGGATTCTAAACAGAGAAGAAATGGGAATGTTAACAGAGTATCAGTGGATAGGCTTAGTGAGGTTTATCAGATTTGGATAAAAGAGAGGATAGCTATCAATCCTCCACAAGCTCTCAGTTTAAACAGCTAACACGTTTGTTCTCATCCATGAGGAAAACACCTTAATTTGATGAGCAACTTCACTGAAAATGCTCCCACTACAGCCATTCAGCAGTGCCTCCTGTTTCTTTCTCAGAGTGAATTATTTAATGTCTCTGAAAGGTGCTGAGTTGACAGATCCTAGGACTGAAAGCTTCTGATGTTTGCACCCACCCAGGAAGCTCCAAGTTTGCCTGTCAGTGCCCTTCTGCCTGGTCCCCTGTCCAAAGCTCGGCTCATCCCACATCCAGACTCAGCAACGATCCCTCGGCAGCGACTGCCAATCTGCACACACCGAGGTGGCAGCCTATGTCGGGACAACACTCAATCACAAGGAACTTATGAAAGTCACTAACTCATTTCACATGAGTTACCCAACAACCATCAAAAGATGGTAATTTGTCCTTGGATTAAATTTCCATTTTAAGAACCTGCATGCGCACTAAAACTGTGGAGGATAAGCAAGACTAGAGATGCTGAAACATCCAGAAGGGAAACAATCGGCTATTTCTAAATTCATCATTATGCTGAAATTATATGGCATTCAGAACATATTTACATTTATTTTGGTGGTTACCTAGAGCCTTGAAAAAAAGAAGTTCAAAGCAATTTCAGTAGATTTTTGTTATAAATAAAAGACTCCATGAGGCAACTCCTACTGGTGTAAGCAGCAGCAGCAGCATTAAATTAGTGGAGGCAGCCTCCAGTGTAAAAATTGTTTTAACGTCACTAACTCATATTGGGAAAAGAATAATTTTTCAGTAGCAGTTACAATTATCTTCTGAACTTGTTCAGAATTCAAGCCTGCCATTCGAAGGAAATAAATGCATACGCTATACGGAGAACACACACCAAGAGTTTATAGAATCATAGAATGGTTTGAGTTGGAAGGGACCTCAAAGATCATCAAATAAAAGACTTTTGAAAACTGCCAAAACATCATTAGCTTAAATGACAGAGGACCAGAGGTTTAAGCACATCACCAACTTACCACATCATAGTAATTCACTACTTAGGAATTGGTCATGCACACGCACTTAATTCCACATGAAATAGAAGGCAACGTAAGGCAACCTATGCCTTTTCCGTGTGAGCCAACTCAACTGGAACTATGCTGTACAGGCTCAGCACAAGCACAATAACCTGTTACCGTTACCCCTGGACCTCTGAGTCATGTACAATATGAAATGGAGATGCTTTGAAAAACTTTTTGTCTAACCTGTAGTTAATTGACTTAGTGAGTCGCATTGAACCTTCATACTGAGCTTCATACATAACAAACTGCACGTTGGGTTTCATCAGCAAGAGTGAGGCCATCAGGCTGAGAAAGTGGTTATTCTCCTCTAGCTGGTACTTGTTAGGTCATATCTGAAATACTATGTCCCGCTTTGTGCCACCCTGACAGTACAGGAAGGGCATTTGCAACCTGGAGAGGGTCCAGTGGAAGTCTATCAAGATGGTTATGGTGCTGGAGCACATGATATACGAGGAGGGGCTGAGGGAAATGGGTTTGGTTAACCTGGAGAAGGTTAGAGGGAGATCTTAGTGCAATTTTCCAATGTCTAAAGGGGTGATACAGCAAAGCTGGAGGCCACCTCTTCTCAGAAGTGCACAGCAAAAGGAGAAGCAGCAATGGCCATGAGTTATGACAAAGGAAAAAAGTAAAAAAGGACAAAGAAAAAAAATTTACAATGAGTGGCTAAACACTGGAACAGGTTGCTCAGACAGTAAGATCTGTGGTAAGATTTTCTTTGATAAAGCTGACTGCAAAGAAATAAATTTATCCACAGTGTTTTACTCAGAACCACAAAATGTTCACATAAACCATATTTCATTACACAACTTCAATGAAAAGATATAATGTGGATCATGAACTGGCCGGGTATTAGAGTCTAAAATTTGGTTTTCAAATGAAGAAACATCAATATGTGCTTGCATGTAATCATTCAACCCTTTCATCAGTAATCTGAAAGTAAAAATAACATTGCTGATATCACATGCAACACCAGAACTATTGATGGATGGGTGAATAACTACAGAGCATGACACAGCGTCTTAATAGCCTAGGATCATTTGCACACAAAGAATTTAATAACACCAGAGTTATAAAAGAACAGTATTAGAAAGGTGACTTTATGTTTGCACAGACTGGTAAGACTGATATTCCCTAAGTTCTGGTGGTCTGTATAAAAAGAAAGAAAATCAGCTGGGATACCGAAGGGAGCCACAAAAACGAGTCAAGCATTCATTCAAAAAAAAATTTGACAACAAGAAGCATAAAGAACTAAATATGTTTAGTCTATCAAAAAGACAGTTTGAGAAATGGCTTGATTACACAGTGTAGGAGTTTTCACAGAGGGAAAATGCTGTTAAAGAACTCTGTCATTCAGCAGAGAAAGGCCTAATAAAAGGCAATGGCCATTTAGGGACTGAATTTAAAACAGTTACAGTAAATAGTATATCATTCTCTCTCTGTCCGGTGAAACCAACAAGCTATTAATGATGAAGTGTCCAGGCCTATCTATTATATTCCAGCAGAAGCTAACTTAAGACTATAGGGCTATGCTCTGCGGGAGGAAGGACATAGCAGCAAGATGCTCAGCTACCACAGAGGAAGGTTTGAACGTTGTTATTTAAGTCTTTACCATATCATCTGGGTATTAACCCTGATAACCATGTTCCAGACTGACTAACTATATTCTTCAACAGTAGTAAAAGAATACTTAATTCTCCATAGAGCTCACTTTATATTCTCCAGACAGCTCCAACTGGAGAATCCTTCTTTCCTCTCTTTTTTCCAAATTCACTACTTAGCATTGCAAATGCAAAGTGGATGAATTTGTTGGCAGGAAAAGTCATCCCTTTACATGCAATTTGTAATAGTCACTCTAGGACTTTTATAGTCCTAAAGGGAGATGTTGCATACATATTAAAGTTTTACTTTAACTCACCAGGAGTGCAACCGGCTTCATCAATACCACTTTCACAATCCTTCTGCCCATCACATCTCCAGGATGACGGGATACACTTGTTGCTTAAGTCTCCGCAGCTAATTTTTTCAGATGGACATACTTGCTTGGCTAGAAAAATAAAATAAAGAAAAAAACCCTCAAGTTAAACATAATTCGCGCTTTAAAGTTACTTTCATTTTGTATGGCTCAATCCTGAGACATATTGTAATGAAATCCCATGTCAACACTGATTTTGAGGTATGGCTGCTTACATGTTATGTATGTGTTCCCCAAAAGAGATCAGAACGCTTTTACATGAAAAAATTAAAAAAAAAAAAGAGGGGGGCACAAAAAAAGTGCCACTGTTTATTTCAACAAAATCCCAGAAACTTAACTTTAAACTCAAAGGAATTAGGGAAGAGGAACAGAAGACAGATTTGTATGCAAATTCTCCTACCTAGCATTTTCTTGCAGGCAGGCTCTTGTTTCTGGCCATCCCAGCGATGCCAGTTTGCAACAAACTCTGCACAGGCCCTGTGGCTCTTTACGCATTCTTGGGGCCTGGTGGCCCTTTCCCACCTTCTCCTTACCATCTCACCTGTGCATGGGCTAGAAGTGCCCAGCTTTGTGCTGCCACTTTCCTCTCTGCTACATGCTGCTGCCTTTTGAATCAGGTCTCCTTGCACTGGCTTTCCCAGAAACAAGGACCTTCCTGTCCTTCCAGCCTGTGCCTGACCCAGCCAATCCCTTCCAGGGACATAACTGTACAGGCATATGCAAATAAAAAAAAAATACCCTCCCTCACTCTTATTTTGAAGCTTAATTCAACTAAAATGAACTGGCAGAGTTGCCTGAATAGATCAACAGGGATTTCAACTAAGAACCTAGGGCTGGTCGAAGGACTGGCAGAAGGATGGGAATACCCAGTAATGCTCAGTACAGCAAAAGCACGGCCTGTTTGCGACTGCCTCAAACCCTCAATACACCGCGCTTTTGCTATCATTAAAACACTAGCACCCTGCACGCAGCAGCAGTAATGCTGGACAAACTACTCCGAAAATACTACTTCAAATCAAGCCAGGAAATATGAATTGCCCAATTTTAGTATAAGGGTTTACTTACGTGTTTCGTATTGCAAGGCATTTTCTAAATGTAACGATCTAGGCAAATTATGGTCAGTAAACTTGGTGAAAAAGCAGCAAGCGCAAGCACGAACTCACACATATTAAATAAACTTAACTGTAACTGCCTAAATTAAAGGCGAATATGATCTAAGACATGGAGACACGGGAAGACCTGCAGAAGCAAAAACCCTAGTCAGTACGTGCAAGAATACAAATACGAAAAAAATCTGCCAAATTTATCTGGAACCAAGTAAGCTGTGAAGCTCGTTCTCTTATAACTATTTTGTGTTGCCAAAATTCCTTTTTTTTTTTTTTTCATACTAGTGTAAAGAGCAACAGATCTACATTTATTGTGACAAGGCTGCTTGAATGCATAATGTTCCACAGTTTAAACAATTGTTTAGTATTCTGGAATCATCATCCAGTTTGTCAGGATTTGCTTATTAAACAGACCAATTTCTCTCTTAAAAAAAATTGTATGTTTTCAAATAGTTCTTCCATTGGTATTAACGATGATAATGCTATATATGGCTGCAGGTCGACTGAAAAGGGAGGAACCTAAATTCTGAATTAAAACTTTCACATTACCCTGCCCTGGTAAAGGTATTTATGCAAAGCCAATCAGCTTCCCAAGTGCTGAGCAAAAGAGGATGAAAATTATACCTCTCCCTTTCCACCCACACAAGAAGGCCATAGAGGGGCATCTTACAGCCCCAAAGCGTCAATCAGCCACTTAGAAAGCAGTGCCATTTAATCCAAGGATTTCTCGGTCTTAGCACCTTAAAGTGCTATAAGAAGCAGTTTCTAGAAGCTGTGGGCAACCAATATATCAAGAAAAATTAGGTCCTGCCACAGACAGACAGTTAATAACGAATGTAATGAAGTTTTATAACCCTGAGGAAAGGCAGCACTTTTGTTGAAATTTGCTCACTGCATACCTAAATAACATTTATGAATGCTGCATGATCTACAGAGTGGGGGGGGGGGGAAGGGATCCTTACTTCGGCTTTTTCATTATTTACCAGCAGGTCAGTAATAAAAATCACCTGACATTGGAAAGGTGACACAGGCCAGGACCCGTGTCCTGGATTTGCCGCGCAGCCCTGGCCTCTCTAAGCTGCTGGTTTATAATGCACGACTGCAGGGACACTCGGTGGCGCTGAGCACTCGCGTCCTTCCACACCAGTCAGACAGCACGTCTGAAAACCAGGTCACTTGCCAACTGTGCAAAATGGTGTCAAACAAGGTGCTTGCCCTCACCCTGGAGGAAGCTGGCACGCCTTACCAGGGCTGAGCCACTCCAGACATCATCCCAGAGCTGTATTCCAGGGCGCACCATCCTTAAACATGCCCAAATAATTCATGGATACAGAAGGAAAAACAAATTCTGTGACAGTTGATTGGCAACCAGCAGCCCCCTCAAACAAGAAAAAATGGAGCTAAAATATTCCATTTGGCCTAGAAGCACCCCAGCCCTTCAGCAGAGAGGGCTCGCACCCCAAAAATGCCGCTTCTGCCAGCCTTACCCAGCCCTCACATGCCTAGATGGCAATTCTGAGGAGAAGACAGCAACTTCTGGGAAGGAAACAGGGATGGCCACAGGCAGCACAGGAGGCCTGGGGAGGTGAGACGGGAGCAACACCTGGCTTGCAGGGAAGGGACCCCAACCCCAGCAGCAGGGCTGCCTTGTCTTCTGAGGGACCTGCCAAGCAGTGTCGGTGAAAACAGCTTTTTACCACAAATACCATCCAGAGGGATGACGTGGCTGGGGTCTCCAGCAGCTGCCTGGGCTTTGGATTCCTCCACCAAAGCCTCTAAAGCCTCTCAGCTCTGAGGTGCACCGCTCCATGGCCACCGAAACCCAGCTGCTCCCTCCCAAATGTCTTCACCGCCAAACCCCTGCTCCTGAGGAGCTGATTCAGAGGACCAGGCAGATGGGGTTTGCTGCTGGGGCAAGGAAGTCCCCGCTCCCCCCACCCTGCACATGGCTGTTTGAGACAGACCACTTGTACCCTGCTGAGACCATCTTCTCCCCTCCATTCAATGCCAGGTTGGGCCCTGTGATGAGGTTTTCTTCTAGGCCACCCCGTGCTCTAAAAAATGTTTTTACATGCTTAGAATACCTAGGATAAAAATATCTTTCCTCACTAGATTTATTACTCGAAATGGCTTTCCATGTTTTTGCACTTTGAAAGTTTGTCTCCTGTCTGCGTTTGTGCAGTGTGTTCAAGAAGAAGGAAAACTGGGAGACCAGAGGAAGTCTTGAAGACATTTGTTAATCAGGTTATTGGTCCACATCCCAAAAAATTGTTCTAGTTCTTCTTGCAGTGGTGATGGAAAGGAAAATTTGTTTTAATGCCAAGTAGGACCAGCTTTTTCATCCTCGAGTAAAACTCCATTGAGAACTAAGTGGGTCAAGACAGGTGAGAACACTTTCCACACTCCTGATTTTGAAGGTGAAATATAATTATAAAATGGTATCATAACACACTGGGATCATTAACCAGCAAAAAGGTTATTTACTGGTATTATTGGTATAAAGTATTTATTATTACTTTTGCTTGGCTGCTGTGAGCAGATGCTTAATAGCTCTGGGAAGCTGAAAGGTTTGGAAAGGTATGGACAGAAGACTCCTATTTACAGAAAACAATCTGTGTTATGTTAATCACCTTTCTGACAGAGTAATTACAGACATTTAAAAAATGTAAATCAAAGCTTGAAATTGCAGGGATGCAGCACCAGAAGCTGCTGTTGGTCACAGTTCATCAAATCTCTGTGTTCCTGTGGTTTCTGCACCCAAGCAATCGTTGCATGGAAGCCAACAACTTGTAAGCCCTGGCAGATAACAGACAGGGGGATCTTGCATAAAACTCAAAGCAAAATTTTGATGAAAATACTTCTGCGTTATTTCAGCAAGTTGGGATTTTTTTTCTCCCCACCCCCCAGAGATGCTGCCAGCAGCGCGAGTGAACTCAACATTGCTGTCCACGCTAAGAAACGAGCTTTTAGCAATTGCAATCCAGACTTAATGTTTCTGCACACTGCTTACACAAACCCAGGCCTCTTGGGCTGATGTGACCAAAATGTTTACTTCCTGCTTTCCTCTTCATCTACCCAGAAAGGAAAGGGTTAGCGCTGTACATGATGGTGAGTGCTCTTACCCTGGTTATATTCGGGACCAATGTAAGTTATAGCAAGATCTGCCTTTTCAGAAAAGCACCATTAAACAACTTGGTTGAAATGTCAGACACATCAAGACCAATTTATCACAATGCACTGCAAATGCCAAGGATGGACAACAATGGTTTATTTATAAGGAGACAAGAGCAAAGAAGACAAGAAGGTTCCATTTACTCACTACCGCCAATGGCACATTCTTCTTTTTCTTTACAGGAGGCTACAAAGTCTTTCAGAGAACCATAGAGCCTAACTGGCGCCCCACTGTTTGCTTCCTCTTGTGCCACTGCTGTGCTTTTCAGGCTCTGGACATCATGTATATTCAAGAAAGCCCAAGAAAACAGAATTGATTTACTTTCAGAAGACCATTTGTCAGGTTCTCACCAAACAGGTACTCTAAGAGCATACACAAAATGTAATTAAGCAGCTTCTACTGGTGGGAAACCCACAAGACTTTTCATCAGCAGATTGAAAAGAATGCCCTTTGTGGAAATACATCATCTTACAGGTCTGAACAGTCTGTATTTGCTGAAATAACTCACCATCCTCTCCAGACTGCCCCCCGTGTTTTTCCCAGGTTCTACAGAAGAAAAATCCCAACTCAAAACTTCATTCTGCAACAGGGAAAATACCACACTAAAATGGTTTCATTAATTTCTGACATGCCAATAAATTGTTCCTGCAAGACTTCCACTACCACCTTTATTATGGATTCCTACCTCCCTCTTTCCTCCAGCAATGATTTAGTTGTCAGCTTTTTAACAAGGACGTCCCCTCCTCAGATATTGCCCTTAAATCTTCTTTTGTCATTGCTGGCAGTCCTATCTCAGAGGTGTACCAAGAACAAAATAAATATTCATACCTGCCCACATACAGGACAGTACTAGTATGTTTCCAACCGAAACAAGCACAATTGTTAAACAAGCAACTGTTCAGAAGAGAGGAAGGGAGCTGGCAGGTAGAGATTGCTTAGGGAAATTCAGAACTCAGCATTCCCAGTTCCTGGAGATTTGTGATTCAGAAAAACATCTCAGTCAGAAGTTTGCATATATAGTTGGTTTTTTATGTATATGTGTATATGTATATGGAGAGAGATATATGAATGTATATACCAGTCTACACTGACTATTGGCCTACATCTGATACTTTCCCATTGAAGTATTTAGGGTGCATAAAAAAAGCATTTCAAAGTCCATCTTGTGACTTAAAATGACTATCACAACTAAAGGTGTGTCTGCACTGGCATTTTCCTTCCCTTGCCTCTTCTGTCACCTCGCCATGGGTCCTAGGAACACTGACTTCTACCCTATTCACCCACTAGTTCACTGCGTAGCTCAGGACAGGTTGCTGTTGCCTTAGTTTACTTCACTTAACCCTGCAAGACACATCAGCTTTTCTGCTAAAGAGCGTTATATAATCATATTTGTTATCTTTAGTTAATCCCCCTTATCTCCTCCTTGTGCCAAACCAAACAATACCGAACAAGAGCCTCATTTGCAGTGAGAAGTGTTTGCATGAGGGCAGCAACATCCATGGTAGATGCGTCTCTGGAACTTCTTTGGCATTGGTGTACAGAGCACAGACGCTGTGACTGCTCAGGAACTCCCCTGAGCCCACAGCTTTGCTGGGTGCCCGCATCTGGATTTATGTGTTAGCAATACACAAAGACAGAACATGTTATATGGGGAATGTTAATCAAAGAATTCTTTGCATAAAGGTTAGGATTCTGCAGTGAACTTCCCCTTCTGTCACGTAAAGCAACCTGGTGCGAGCACCAGCCTGCTGAGATAGCAAGCTTTACGTGGACTTGCAACTTCTACTAAAGCCAGCGCAACTGCATCCAGCAGCAGTATTCGGTTTGCTCGCCATCCGTATTATGCATACACTTGAGATCACTAAGAAAAAGGCAACTTTACGTTTCTAGTTGAAACCAGCCCAGGCCAAAATGAATGTGATGGTTAGCGGCTTAAGTGAGTTAAGATTACAGCACTCAGAGATGTGGAATGAGACGCAACCACCACCACAATTGATGCCTTTGTTGGCAGAGGAGGCACAGAAGCTGAGCCATCCATCTGCTAGCATGGGATGGTCTGTCCAGGTCAGAACTGGGGCATGCTGACACCACCGATTGCTAGGACCTGGGAGCTTGGACTGCTGCTACCTGACTCAACATTTTTGAGTACGTAAGTACACACTTATGTGCAATAACCTTTGTGGGAGCATGCAAAGGCAGAGAAATAGTGAAAATCTATTATTTCTGCACAGAAGGATAATTAACTTATGGTCATTATGTTTAAACATTGAACATAAATTACTATAAGCAATTCAAAAGACAGATTAGGAAAAGCTACTAAGAAACTAAACTATAAAGGTCAAGAAATCATATCATAAACAGCATTAACAGTTGATACAACTGACAAAAGTTAGATTCTGTGATGTGATTTGTTTGATGATGACTTATGCTCATAAGTTCCCAGGGGAATGGAAAAGGATTTACACAGATTTAACTCCATTGCACTGCATAGTACAGCCCTTAGTAAATCCATTCTTGTGTACTTGTAAGAAAGGCTTCTTTACAAGAGCATGGGTTAGGACTCTTCGACGAGTCTCCAACTCCTCTACCTAGAAACTGAAGGGAGAAAATAAGCTTAGTGTACAAAGGGTTCAGCACATCTAAAATAGATAGCATGTACCTTGCTTTTGTGCAGATTATCAGGTTGGTGATTATCACCTCTGAGATCAGAGCAAAATAATCAGGAATTCAAAATCCCAGGATTAATCCTAATTACTGAAATACAGACTCACTGTCAGAATAAAAGTGAGGTAACTTTTATAGGAAAAGCATGTTTCAAACACAGACACTACAAACAACATCCATGAAGAAAATTATTCTCGGGGTAGTGCCAATAGTTTTAATAGGTAATATAAACTGTATTTGAGCACAGTGTAAAGAGGTAACATAGGTCTATAGTAGACTGAAAAGACAAATGGCATCAGGTTTTACAGTAACAAACAACTAAGCTTCATGTCCCACAACTTGAGTCACCTATGTGGGTCAGGAAGGGATTTTTTTAACCCAAGTTCAGAGCTGCCCTGGCACACTTACAGTTTGTTTTTAAACCTTTCCCAGAATACTGAATATTGGCACAGCTCAAGATAATATGCTGGACAGAGAGGACTAGTACTCTTGGCCTTCCAGCACATTATTTTCCTTAGATTCCTGATTGCTATGTCTTACTCACCCACTTTAAAAATCAAAACTACCATCAAACCTGCATAAGAAAAGCATTTCCTTCCCTCAGTCAGACTGGCATGACTTCAGCTGATTTTGTCTTTCTGTAAACATAGCAAATGCTCACTTGCTGCAATCATCTGAGTGTGTCTCACCTAATTAAATTCATAGCTTTGCAAGATACTGTTTTGATGGCACTTCTGTTCTCTACCTGTTATGCCCAACAGGCCCTGCTGCTGAGAACTGAAGTCCTTTAAGTCAAGCCACTTGGTTCATTTTGGGTAAATCCAAGTCGATGTTAATGGTCCACAGTAAACAGGAGGTCAAACGGGATGATATCACAATCCTCCTTGTCCTCAAACTATAGGAAATTTGCGATACTTTCACTAGAAGTCAGGAAGCTTTTTAATTGTTTTTAACCTGTCCTCACGGTCATACTTTCTGAAGTTTCAGACCTTACAAACTAAGATGAGATGTCTAACAACAGTCAGGATATAGTTGTTGAGCTTCATTAATTTTTTTTTGTTTTTGTTTGTTTTAACTATCTAGCACTTGTAAAATGACAGTGGTATCTGGACAATAGACAGTGACATTCCCCCACAGTCAAGTCTGGTTGAGACAGAGAAACCAGTTTCTAAGAGATCACAATAGGTTTTAAAGTATGAGAAAGATTTACATGGTACAATAAGGGTTTTCTGTTCCCATACAAACCACATTTCACTACTTGCTATTACACACATGAGAATTCAAGGAAATACTGTAAAGGCTCATTCCTTTCAGCAGCTTTTATGCCCAAACAACTTGTTACAAAAGTTCCCTTCCCAGGGGACACTTAACACCCCGGCACAGAGGGTTAGCCATTCTTCAACAAGGTCAGTCCTCGGACTATCTTGGCCTTTGTACTCTACCTAGCTCATCCAGCCCTGCTTCTTATGGTCAGTAGTACTTAGATGTCTCTTAGATGTTAGTTAGATGTCTCTAAGCATTGATTTGGTCAGAGATGCATGAATCCTTTAATAAACTGAATGAGACATAACATAACCCAACCCTGGTATTCCAATCCTCACTATCATTTTATATAGATTCTGGACAACAGTAACATACAAAACAACTATGACCATCACCTACTTGTGGCGTGATGGTACTAGAAGGTGTTGATCCTGTTACAGAGCTGAGCATGAAGGGTAGGACTCCACATGGCAAGACAGAAAAGGTGTACAACAGAAACAAGGCTGGTGTAGTCCAACTCCATCCGAGTAAAACCTTGTTATACTGAGTGTAGCTATGTGAGATACCATGAACCACGTGCCATCTCCAAGCCCTACAGAGTTTTACGTCTTTCCTAACACCACAGCCATATGGTCACTAGAAATGTTTACTCAGATTAATCCAGAGAAGAAATTAACACAGCCCTGTAATGACAGGCCAGTGCCTAGCTTAATCACTATGAAGCACAGCCCTCATTGTTTCGGGGAACAAAAAGGGGATTTCGACAAGCTGAAGTCTGATGCCATCTGCCAACTTTTCGCCCTACTTCTACCAACTTTGGCCCTTTGCATTGTCTTCCCTGTGGATGAGACAAATCCATGATTTACCCTGGACTTACAATGTAGAAACGTTCAAGCATTCATGGAAAAATCCTGGCCCAAGAAATTTGTTGCTGACTTCCAACTGAATCAGGAATCAAGTCATAGATCACGTTGAGAATTTGCCAAAACGGGCCCAGCGACTGCTCCATCCTAGCCAGTATCCTGAAGGCCAACATTAAATATGGACACCAATCAAAATATATCCTTGCCAGTTGCGCCATTCACTTCTATTAAGTCACAAAATTACATTACTGCTACAGTGATTTTTAAGAGAATAGCTATACAGAAGATTTAGTTTTGTACTTTTATCAGCAGCAGTAATGAGACAGACTGGCACTTTTAAACTCAAGAGGGATAAAACCTTAACTTATATCTGCTTACAGGAAGAGTTCAAAGTACTCATTTAAATCAGCACAAAAGTAGCCTCTGTTGGTATTCGTGGGTAAAAAAGTGCAATGTCAGAGACTTCAAACAGGCTGGTGCTACAAATGCCACTGAAGTCCATCACGGAGCCACAGAGGAGGAATAGGCATGGAGTCAGAGTGGCGGGATGCTTCACCCTGCCCCACTGAAACCCCAACATGGTCCCTTCCTGTGAAACCACCAGACCTTTTTGCCCTTCTCTCTGCTCCCCCCTAAGGCAGGGCAGAACTTGTCTACAAGAGGAGTTGTGACTCTAGGACATGATTCTGGCTACTGAAAACCTCAGTTTCCATGTTAAGAGTCCTTCAGATCATTTTGCACAACTATAAATTTTTTCTTCACTGATGAGCATGTCTGATCTCAGGGATCATGCCCTTCGCTTGGCACAGAGAAAAGGAGAAAAGATATTAGTCATAAACACAGGCAAAAACTTAGACATCAAAGTAAGAAACAAGAACAGCTAAAAAAGAACCTGGTTTTGGTGTACCTAAAGCAGCAATGTGCAATGCTGATCTCAAACTGACAGTTGACTTTGTCAGTTAGCGAATACACAGGCCTGTTAGCAAAACCCAGGACTCAATTTTCTTTAGAGACAGTTTTCTAATAGCAAAGCTATTAAATATTCCCTTTTCTGAGAGGCATTTTTCATGCTCAATCAAAAGTAAACATTAAAAAAACCCAATAAAGTAATGGCTTTTTTTAAGGTCAGCTAAAATATTCCCCTTTTTTCTATCCTGAACATAACATCTTCTTTAAATTCTATTGTTTTCAGAGCTGGTTTGAAAGTGAGTGATGTACAACATTGTCCTGTCAACCACCCCTTCCCACCACTGTCTACATCAATAATTACCCTGTCAGTCTGTGCACACATTGCCAGTTACAGTGCAGTTCAGCCTCCCCTCCTTTTTGCATTAGCAGTAACGGGTGAGGTCAGGAATAAAAAAAAAAAAAAAAAAAAAAGAGAAGGGGGAATAAAAGGAATTTGCATTTTCTGTAGCCCAGAAACCAAACTGAACTCCAGTCTTTGGCATGGTTGACAGCTGAGCTCTGCTCCTCAACATAGATCCACCACCTCTGCTTATATCCAGGGGTACCTACTGTGAAAACCTACGTCTGGCTGCAGAGACTTTAAAAATCTATCATGTTCCCCCATGATTAGTGATGCATGATGCTTCCAAGGCAATTCTGATTCAAGGCAAGCCTTAGGAGAATAAAACACTCAAAGGTAACAGCTGACCCAGCACAGACTGGTAGCAATGGAGCTGGGAATCGGCAAAGTTCAAACACAGACACGCTATGGGAAGAAAGGAGAGTGTCAAAGAAGAAATGAGAGTCAGGAGGTTAAGGCGGCACAAGCTAGGCATGAATGGAAGTCAGCTAATCAACCCTCAGAAATGCAACTTTCGAAAGGAAAGCTTGTTCTTTGCCCTAGACCAGTGATTTTGAAGCCTTGGGGGCAAATAGATCTTCGAACAACTTTCAAACTTTCTCACACAGCCACACAGCTGACAAATTGATGCATTTAGCTGCTGAATACAGCTCTCGGGGCCTACGATGGCCTTGCTGAGCAAAGGCATGCAGCTGGGCAAGAACTCCCTTAGCCCTCCTCCACCGAAGTGTGACTTATACTAGTCTTTTGTCATCTAGTCAGGTACCAGCCTGGCTGCATCAGCTGTGTGCCTGATTTCCATTACCTGGCCAACCTGTGGGCACACCAGACCCCACTCTCAAGCCTTGACTTACGAAGCCTATCCCTCATGGCCTGACCTAGCAAAGACCATGGAAAGAGCTGTTCTCGACTCAAACACAGATGATAACTATATTCTCCCAATCTGTAGTAATACAGTAATGCTTCTTTCTTCATTCCTAGGCTTTTGGTCCGAATATGTTGCAGCTTTATTAACATCAACTTTCTTCACGAAAGATTCGGTGATAAAATAGTCCAGATTGCAGCACACAATAAATCAGTCATACCTCACCGTGTGATTTGTAACTCAGCAGTTTGAAAGCATCTGGGAACAATTTTTGCACAGATACTTTTAGACAAGAGACACATTTACTTTTTATTGAATCAAACGTTATTTGACTGGTTTTGGTTTACAGATACAAATAACAGAGTTTTCTAGACTGTCTTAAAATCTGTGGCACCATGACCCTGAACTGTTAAAAATTGACTTCCAAAAAGAATTCATTCTTTTCACTAGCAATAATTTTGCTTAGTACAAACCTACCAGCCACAACCACCTTGCTCACTTGTCAAATTCTTATGCAAGCAGTTCAGCACAGCACCAGGACCTATTTATGCATACCAGTGTGTTCTATTCCTATTACAGCAAATCCAGAAACAAGTTCCAGAAGGTGGCTTATTTCATACAGATTCTGGCACATTTAAGCTCTCGCCTTCTCCACTGCTTATGAAGCAAATTAATGCTCAAAATTAGGTTTTTAAGCACATTTAAAAACCAGTTCACCAGACTATATCACAGAATTAACAAAAATCAGTTACTCAATGTCAGTCTGAACTTGAAGATAAAAAAAATATCTAATTTTGTAAGTACTGAAAGCACTTAAGTTAGAGAAATGCCTCTGCAAAGGTGCCTCTGTTTTACAGGACCAGTACACAGACTGGAGTTGAGAGTACTAAAGAGATTAAAGCAAACATCCAGAACGATACTGCGATAAACCCACTGGCCAGCTACCTTGGTAAAAGGGGTGTTGTGGGAACAAAAGGTATGAAAAAAACCCTGTAATGATCCTCACAGTAAGTGCCCATTTCGCAACCACATAAGCCAAGAAATATGTGGGGACAACTTCTATCTCCAGTTCTTCCCAGCAAACCCCACTTCCACCAAGGCAATAGGAGAGTACTTAGCCTGTAAACTGAGATGTAAAATAATACATATATATAAACTGGCAGATAACAGATACGTATACTCTATTATATAAATTTTTCTGTGGCAGTTCCTGTTTCTTGCTATTATCACTGAAGCAATAACTAGGAAATTATCAGATATTCTAGCACTATCCTTAAGATAAGCATAGTTTGATATCTGATGAACTCCTAATGAATATACTGTTAATTGCACAACCTTCCTTCAGTACAGTAACTTTTCTGTTCATCAAGGGCATGGATTAAACAGCTTCTCTGCTTTAGAGCATCCTTGTAATTAATAATATATTCTTCCCACTTCTAAATATAACCTATAACGAGATGCTTTAAAGAATCCAAGCTGCACCTTTCACTAAGTACTTTTGATCAGAAGAAAATGAGCCAGAGTTTGTTCAGACAAGGGAGCCTGCTTTAACTGTGACTGTCAGTTTCCCTAAAGGCCCAATCCTGAAAGGCAGGAAGCCTACTTCAAGCAGGTCACGGCAGCAAAACCTGCCACGGGCAGAAAACACCTTCCTCCACCTAAAATACAGAGTCTTGTTATCTCTGGGGATATCCTGTGCAGATCAGAGATGAAAAGAAGTATATATCGATATATTAGTATAGACGTAAGACAGTATACAGATATATCAGATAACTTCTGCTCAGTGAAAAATAATTAACTCCATGAAAACTGTGCCACCAAACTGCCTATCAGGCAGTAAGCTAATAAACTGTGCAAAATCTCACCAACTACGTTTTCCATCCACATGACGTGTCCCCTCCTCTCAGAGGTTTCTCCTGGTTTCCATTTGTTGAGGAAAGACATATCTCCAAGGATCACAGAAGAGAAAAAAGGTTTCTTGATTACTATGACTCTGTTTGGAGATCTACAAATGATGATCCATGGTTGTGGAGGAGGAAGGAGAGTGGCCCTCCCCTACCCATGAACAAACTATTTTCCCTTAACCAAACAAGGCTATTTTTGCCCTGAAAATTCCTTCCCAGTCATCTGGATAGCCACCTAGTTCCCGGATGGAGTACCTCCTGGTGTCAGAGCTCACTGCGGCTTGCAGCAGCTCGGCCAAATGTCTTTACCTATAAACTGTGCAGCTTCACCAACATCTGTTTGCATTGGCTGAGACAACTTCCCATATTTAAAAGCTACAGGACCATTAAATCAGCCGAATGTTTGCACAGGAAAAGGTTGTCATTTCTGCATCAACATCCCATTTAAATGACAGCATATCTTTAAGACAGGTATCTATTTTGATGTAAAGACTTCAATCGGTAAACGTTTCTGAACAAGTGAGTGCATTTGTTTATTTACCACCTCTGTTAAGAGCTGTATCTTATCTCTATTTCTAGTCCTTATCTCTAGTTCTCTTATCTAGTTTCGGATTTTGTTCACTGGATCAAATTATGCTGTTTCTTGCTAAGCTAAAGAAACAACTGTGTGATGAAACCTCTTCTCTGACAGGTGTAAATTGATAAAGGCAACTCTCAACCCTCTCCAATAAATCAAATACCCTTCTAGTAAGGCATATTTTCCAACTCTATAATCATGTATGCCTTGTAAGATTGTTCACAACCCCTTGTCTAATAACCTTTCTAATTTGTAGCAGCTACCCATGTCTCTTACCACCTCAGTCACCTATTCTTCAATTTGTTTAACATGGCTTCTAATAATTTTGTAAACTACATTTTTATAACCTTTATGCTTAAGTCAAATCATGTATCACAAAATACACATAGTAGCTCATTAACACACACAGTATGCTATTAACAAGGTCATGATTCAATCAACAAAGTGAAAGTGAGACAACTCCTGTTTTCCCTAACATGTTGACATAATTTTAATTTTTTTTTTTTAATCTTGATGTATTATATTCCATTATCTGCCTTTCTATAGTTTTGTCTATACTTTACATATAGATCATGCTAATAACCGCATGATCAACACATACAGCTCGTGGAGCTGCACTGCGTATTGCTGTAGCAGTTGGGAACTCAAGTCTTGGACTGCAGACCTTCCACAGCAGGTTCTGTACAGGGCTCTGTTTAACCTTTTCAACTACCATGAAAATACCGGCTTGTACTAACGTACTGAAACTTCCACCAACGTTTCAACATCTGTTAAAAAAATAGTAATAAAAGTTTTTTTTAAAAAAAAATCAAAATACAGAAACTCACTGGCTGGTTTTTTTTTTTTTTCAATGAGTTTGACAGTACTTCTGTTTTAAAAACACAGAACTTTAATAGCTGCTGTTTAGTAGCAGGCATGTTGTTAAATGTGCAAATGTGTCATTTTCCTCCTCTTTCTGAACAGATGTTAGAAATACTCTTAGTATTTTCTCATTTTTTGCCACTGCAGCTTACTGTCTCACTCTCATTGACCAGTATCACACTATATATGGATTTGCTTTTCATCCAGCTAAAGAATTCCTTACAATCCTTAATATATCTGGCCATAAACTTCTCATGCATACTTCTGTCTTTCCTTATTCAATGTCTTTGTTATCTAACTAGCCCTTGTACTTAGATTGTAATTGTTTCAACTTTCAACATTATAGGTTCTTACGCTGATTTCCTATGGAAACTAAGGTTCCGTATATAAATAAAAACCCCCAATCTATCTATCTGCCCCCACAAATTCTAAATGCAGTGGCCAAATCAAAGGAAATAAAAGATAAAATAAAAAGATAAGAGGTCTCAAGGACAGTTCCTATAAGGTCAGTGGAAATACCTGACTGGGCAGAATACCCTGACAACACAAGGCTGCCATATAAATTCAACCGATATTGGAAGACAAATAACCCACGCAGGAGGAAACTGGGGGAAGCTTTTAATTGGAATTCTTACCCTCTTACGCACCAAAAAGTCAATCAAGCCAGGACATAAATGAATAGAGAGGAGGGTGGGAGAAAAATCAAGTGTCACTAGTTCTGGTGCATCTGAAGCTATTTGCTAACCCAGTGACTGAACTATCTTTTTATCTGCCAGAATCTGACCCACATAGCAAGGGCAGGGAAAGCTCACAGAAATACAGTAGAACACACTAGTTCTTAAGGGCTGGTACACGGCTTTTTAACTTTTTTGGCAGGAAGACGTTCGTTCTGTAACTAAAAGAGTTAAAATAGATCTCGGAGACAAAGTTTTGTCACCTGTATAGTAGGTAAGATTGCATTTGGTCTAGATAAGGTAATTTTTATGACTTTCAAGTTGGAAGTACACCTCATTTCCTATGCAGGTCAGCTATAATTTCTTACACAGCCACCTAAGACTTGAGGGAGTCTGATGTCAGAACTTTAAATAACTTGCTGCACTCTCAGTGCCTAACCTTTCCAAAACACCTCTGACGACGAGACAGAATTGTCTTTATGTAGGTTTTTCCACCTGCCAACTGCAGGAGAAAAGACACGTGGAGGTCAATGGGAAAGGGTCTAGCAGACTGTAAGAGCTTTGCTGTAAGAGTCAAAGCACCTGCCCAAGCCCCGCTTCACACTAACCCATGAGTAGCAAGAAGCCACCATCCCTGTCTAACATCAGGGACCATGGGATGACTGGCAAGCACGTGTGCACCTTCCATTAATCATCCTACGCCTCGCAGAAAGGTCAGCTATGCCGCTGTGAGTCGGCTCCTCTGCAGTGTGGGCATCTGTGCCATCTTCCCCGAGGAAAACAGATGCCAGACTGCTAATCTGCTTTCAGAAGAGGGAAAGGATAGCATGGCAGAGATTTTGATCGTGTCACAATTACAGTCTAGTCCTGCAGCACCACACACTTGTGATGATCCCAGTCTGGAGTTAATAACAAAGGCTGAGCTGAACCAGTGTAACCTTCAAAATGTAAATGGAATAGTCTCTTACATTTCCCCTAAAAAACAACCGGAAGTATGAAAACTGTCTGAATCCATAAAGAATTCTTCATCCTGTTGGGTTAAAAGCGCCCCACAAAACAAAACAAACCAGAGTAACCATGTGAAATCAGCAAAATCAAATACCCATTTCTTACTGTTCGAAATAACCCCAATATCCTGATTGACTATGACTGGAGCAGTGTGCTCGTAACAATGTTCAAATGTATTCATTGATTACATCAGCCTTTTCAATAAAGGTAACACTGTGAGGCCGCACAAAAGACTATGATGAGCCTACAAGTTGACCCAGCATTCAGATTCCAGCACTATTTTGAAATAGTTCCTAGTCTCAAGGAACCAGGGTATGGAGAAAATTGACTGCAAATTCTGTGATCATATTCAAGAAGACAATATAACATGCTCTTGTTGACTTCTAATCAACAGAACAACCTGACTTGCTCTGTCCAATCTCTCTGCTGTCTAGGTCCAGTTCATAATACGGTTTTAGCTGACAGCACCGACACACTACATGATGTGCAGGAGCTCCAGGCATAGTAAATGTTTCTTAGAAGACAGATTCGTGCATCCATGTATTAGCATGTCTTATCCATGGTTACCATAACTGTGCACTGAATCACCACGCTGGAGGACTGCATGCTGCTGTTCCTCCTTCTCCTCCTCTCAAACCTCTCCATTCTCTTGATACAGTCAGGTTTGATCTCTAAATATCTCTGGAGTTTGGGAAGTGGTTAAGTAATTACAGTACAGTGGAAGTAAGTCCGCACATGTGCAGGTTTGAACTATCAAAATTTTTCCTTTGGCTCAGTAGGAGAGAAAATGTGTCTTGAAAGCCAGAAACATCAGCCCTAGTTCTCATAATATTTGATGAGCAGAGAGGGATGTATTCACTCCTTCTGGGACATATGTTACACAACAGCTTCCAGTGGCAGCTGCTTTACACTCTTTGGAAAAAACCTACTTCTTCCAAGCCAGAACCATAGGAGATGAATGAAAAAAAAACCCAAGTGAAGGAGAAGAATATGGCAAATTGTTGTTAGGCTATGAAAAGGTAAGAACTGATCCCACAAATACGAAGTTCCTGATTTTACATAATCATTGAACACACTTTTCTCAGGAACCCAAATCCCAGACACTTTTTTTTTTTTAATTTCTTTTACACAGTTTTAGAGATGTCTCCTCCATTTATTCTGTATAACAGGGATTACTTTTTTATTTATTTTCAATTGGCCTTTTCTAAACATCATTCTATAGCTTCAAGCTATTTCCCTTTGAAATGCTTTCACAGTGGTCGTTTCCCTGGTATTTAGAAATCACCATGACTAACTCCTCATAGCTTCTTAAATATATGCAAAAAGAAAAGGACTTTGATTTATGTTACTAAATGCAGTCACATTACAGACTGTCTCCTGACGGTCCTGAAGCCAACCTTTAAAAACAGTCTTTTATACCACAGGATGAAAATATCATGGGCTTCCATCTCATAAAGAAAACAGCCCCACACATGGAAATTCCTTGCTCATTCATCTGTGGAAAGAAACTGTAATGCAGAACTTCAACATACACGTGTATAGAAGTTGGTATGCATAAGCACAGTGCAATGGCCACTATAAGATAAACAGAAACTCCTTCATATTAGGACTCAATCTGTGCTCAGAATTCAGGCCACCAGCAATCGGAGGCCATCAACAGTTCAGATTCTGTTTGTCATTGCAAGTAGCATTTAAAAGGATAATTCTGCATTTCAAATAAAACAACGTGTAATGTTTGCACCAGCACAGTCTGGCAATGAAAGGAAGGAAAAAGGAGAAAAATCAAAATTCTGCTTTTTCTCCATAATTCTGACATACAATACTGCTTAAATATTTCTCCTTAAACCTTCACAACCAAGATTACTGACTCACGAAAAGTAACAAGGAACAGGTCAAAACACACTAAACAATGGAGTGTGACTGGTACTGAGGCAATGTCATACTGCTGTTCTGCAATGATGGGCTGACTTCTAGAAAACCCAAAACTCCATGCTCCCAGTCCAACAGCAGCTGGAAGTTGCAATAGTGACCTTTAAATTTCAGGAAAATAAAGTCCAGTTACAGCATAACAGCAAGATGCAAAATCTGAGAGCACATATGGAAGGGATGCTCTGTGCCTGAAGGCTACACAGATTCAAAACTCCCCCCCCCTTTTTTTTTATTTTAAACTTTCACAGAGATGATTTTGAAGAAGTTGCTTATGATCAGTTTTTGTCAGAGCCCGTGCACCTCACCGCCCTCACTAAACTACTGATGCATGTGCACGTGATATTAAAGCATGGACATGGCCAGATGCCCCCCTTCCCACTAGCACTAGCAAAGTAAAGTCTCCAAAAGAAATGGTTTCTTCAAAGCCATTAATATAGGGCATTCAGCTCAGAAGAAACTGCCCACACTGTGAAGCACCCAAAATAGGTGCATTTAAAAATTGCTAATCTTTTTCAAAAGCTTCAGCCCAGCGCCTATAGGTATTTCCTTATGCAATTGTGAACACTGAGGCGTGACTCCTTGCCTTCGCTTCTTAGAAAATGGTAACTTAAGGAAATATCTTACTAAAGAGGTGTGGGAAAAAATTTAAGTAAAGGATTGAGAAAGAGCAACATTCAACTTAAAATGTCCCCATGTCCTCAACATTTACTCAGTTAATAAAAAAAACCTGGCAAGAAATTAGACCAAGAAGAGTAACCACAATTAAGGACTTCTAATCCCGTGGTAATATCCAACTACAATTCATAGCCCTGTTATCAGCTGGTGCCTATCAGAGAGGAATATAATCAACAGATGTACTCCAACCACCTAGTAAGATACAGCAGCACCACTGCAAGCAGCTCTGACAAAATCACCCCACTGTTTTTGCAGATGGTGACACTTTTAACTAATTCACTCACCTATGGTCCCACCACGAGGCAGCAGTAGAGCCAAAAACCCCCCAGGTTTCTTGACTGCCAGGCTTGCATCTCAGCTACTTTGTCTCCTGAGAAACATGTACCAATATCTTAATTTGCTATGGCTACTTCAGCATGGAAAGCAGAAGCAGCTGCTCCACCACTGGCACCAGACTCCTGTTTCTCCCACCCCTTCCTTTCTCCCTCCTACCTTAACTGCTGCTCACCCTGCCCTTTGCACAGAGCATCCTCTCCCACCTCTTGCTCGTGCTGTTTCTCTTCCTCATATCCACCCTCACAGGCTACTTTTGCCAAACCTATAATAATTTTGTTAATAGAATTATGGATCTCTGCATCTATTATATATATCTATGTGTATATACAAGGGTAACAGTCAAGCCATGCTTGGCCTCAGATGACCTTATTACTATAAGCTTTGTTATGCTCCTCCTGCTATTCCTCTGTTTCATTAGTCTTCTTGCTTTACTTGAGTCTGTTCTGATATAAGACCCACTCTACCCATGTGAGTAGCTCCAGCACAGCCGTAAACTCTCTGCTAGAAGGCAGCTGCAGAGGCCTGGGCAGAACCCTGCTGGCTTCAGCAATGCTCTGCTGCAAACACAATTACTTAATTATAAAGGAAATGGTGAATGCTATTACAGGACCCATGTTTGATCTGCTTTTCTGCAGCACCTCATGCACCTCTCGACGCTGAAATAACCACCAAGTTTAATCACAGTTTGTAAAGTGCTTGGTGGTTATCGTATAGAAGTACAATTTAAAAGGGGCTCGTAGTAGAGTAGTTAAGTGCAAGAAGGATTTAGAAATGTAATTTTAAGGTTGACAATGTTTCTTTAATCCCTTAAAAGCAGTTTAGTTTGCGGTCTGGCTTGAATATAATGGATCAGGAACTGTTTCTCTGAGTTTAACATCAGATAAGCAGTTAGGTAATTATGGAAACAGAATGGAACTTTAATTATGAGAAAAAACATAGATTGTTCTATTGTGATCTTCCACAGTATTGCCGTTTCTTATAAATGAACATATTGTGCAAGCTGGGAAGAAACCATTGATTAAAATAATCAAAAGCCCAACAAGAAACTTAGACATGTTTTTCCTTTGTAAAAAACAAAACATCGTATCTGACTGGTTGAGAGATTTGAATTACCTCTTCCAAAGCCCACTTCAATTTTTTTTTCTCAGAGATTAATTTAATTAAATCTATTATTACAGGGTGGGTTTTTTCATTTTACATAAACTATATAAAAGCTTGGTGCACTCTGATAAATCTAGAAGATTAGAAAATTTTACCAATAGCTTTTTATCTTATTTCCTCACAGTCATTTTCAGCTGAAGCAACCTGTTCGATTAACATGCTGTTTCCAAAACATGCCAGCAATCGAATACTTTTAAAAGTGAAACATCAATAGTTGCACTTACAGGTACCTGATAAGCAGAGCAACTATTCAGTTCTTGCTTTGAAATATCATTAAACACATGGTCAGAGAGGTCAGAGACAGGGAGGAGGCCGTAACTGGAATTATCTACCATGTCAGGCTATTAATTGACTAGTTGCCACCTTTTCCCGAACACCTCAGCTTTGTCAGCGGAGAGGGTGCCCTGCAGTTCATGCCAGCCCAGGACAGCCACATAAGCGCCAATATTTCAGGGAAGATCAGGTCCAGCGGAGGCAGTGCCGCTTCTTCAGATGCTCAAGAGTATAAATGAGACTGGGGGCCTCATGTACAAGTGCACATGTACACACTGCCTCCTTCCCTTTTTTTCTCCGGCTAATCAAGAAGCAATTCTGTACCCCGGGCGCTGGGAAGAAGGAATGCTCACAGACCGCACGCTGGGCTCCATCGAGAGCCCGTTGGTTACAAACGGCAATGAAAACACAGCCTCTTCAGAAGTCTCTCAACTGTGGCTAAGAGTCCAGCACACACCCGTGGGGCTCTCTGAGCCTCTGCATCAGCAGCTGCTCTTTCATTTTCCCTCTTCCCAGGCTCATTTTCTTTCTTTCGTTCACAGAGATTACCCTGATTCTAATCAAAACAAGGGAGGATAAAGCCCCACAGAACGCTAGGGGGACAAAATTATACGAAGGATAAAGGAGTCGAGCAGCATTGAGACCATACCCATTCGTAAAAGATTATGGTCGCAAAAGTGCTTCTTCTCAATAGGGAGAATAAAGCCACAAAAGGTCCCTAGATGAGCAAACATAAGGAAACCTGCCAAGATGAGTGATAAAAATTATAGAAAGAAAAATTATACAGGTCTCCAGGAAACTGCCAGAATTCATCATAAAATATTTTTTCCTGTTACTTGGGGTCTGCACCTTTTTTCAATTCAAATAAAAAGCCTGCCTAAGTATGTTGCAACATCGGTACTTCACCTTGTATCTGCCACCGTGGTACCTCCTCACTGTTCCATCAAAGAACTGAGTATACCAAACAGCATCCAGGGCTTCTTAAAAATTCATACCTAAAGGAAAAATTGAGTGCAATGTCATCCTCCATGTAACGGCAACTCCAGCAGCCACAGCAGTTGGAAGGAAGCCATCCTGCACCATTGCTGGTAACATCTGCATAGCCACAAAGAGGCAATTGCTGCATCAAGATCCGAGCTCATCCCCAATGAACATGCTGCTTTTTCACGCTAAGGTGACAACTGATCTAAGGTGTTAAAGGTACAAACAAATGAACTGCTGCTCAAAGGGACCAACAAAACATGAAGAACTCGGGGCAAAAAAAGTATTCAGCAGATGAGCGTAGACTTAATAATTTCTAATATATCCTCACTCTCACATGTGCAAAAGAAAGTAAGTCTGAAAAGGCTCTGCTGCTGTTAAGTAATTGTGTTGCTTATCTAGGAGTGAACGCTTCATCTTTTATATACATGCAAAGAAACCCCCACCTGTTTTTTATAGGATAGAACAGGCAGCTCAGATGGCAATTTTAATTGAATGCGTTTAGGCTGTTGCACAAGAATAGTGGTGTGTAGACCTGTGGCTGCGAAGAAAAGGCTTTCCCCTACCACCTACACCTTTACTTCATTACAAATAACCCTGCTGGTTCACACAACTCTGCTCCAAGTTTGACAGTTGCAGCACTGCTAGAGGCAGGAACTGAAGCAGAAACATACAAGTTCTAGCAGAATTCAGTATGTTAATCGCTATTCCTCATTCACATTCTATACAGAGCTGATATACCTGCTGAAATGCTTGAACAGTATACCATTATTTTTTTGTGTCTCTGCGTATGTGCATTTCTAAATACACATGTATAATATAAATGCATACACAATGGCTAGAAATGAAATCGCTGATTGTCAAACATGCTAGACATGCTTCTCCCTGTACAGAAAAAAAAAGGGGAGGGGGGGAAAGCATGGTTACATTTGTGCTAAGATGACTAGTGTTTGCAAGCTCTATGCCAAAACAGAGAATTCACAGTCTTCATACAATAACTTGAGTCTCGTAGAACAGTACACTTAGAGAACTCAAATGACATGGGAAGATGACTACCCTAGCAGTATAAGCCAGAAAAATGGTGCAATAACTGGCATGAGTCCATTCATATGGGAACATATAAGCATATGCGGTCTAACAAAGCTACTGAGATAAGTCCTTTGTATTTTAATGCGAAGCATTCTTAACATGTTTAAATATGTTCAAGTACAAGACTGAAAGGTTGAGCTGAAATCTCTCACTTCAAATATAGTCACTGAATACAGCGTCCCTAGAAAGAAGGCTCAAAGCTATTGCTAAAGGAAAGCCCCGATTAAGGCTCTCGGCAGCTATGGAAGCTCATTGCATCCCACAAACGCATGGCGTGAAGATCCAACTACCCTCACAGGCACTGACAGCGCCATGCCTCACCCCAGAGCACAATCTGACTGAAAATATTTCAGAGAATTAAAAATCTCCAGTGCAAGGTTTAAATTACATAAATTATCTACCAAAGCATGCAGAGACTGCATATTAAACCAGTCTTAATCACGATCCTAATCCTCAAGGAAGCAGGATGGAGTATCACGAGACCCTTACTAAAACTGCAAATGATTTCAGTGGGAGTTTGTCCTGAACGAAAACACGATCCTACAACTGCAGAAATGGAGAAAGAAAGGAGAAATATCTATCAAGGAAAAGGTGGTAGAACTAGGCACAGCTTCAACATACAATTCATTATGACACTAAAACACAGCAGCTCTGTAAACATGGAAAGTGTTAAAATAATATAATTTGATATTCACTTATTTTCCTCACACCGTAATTCACCTATTTAAGAAAGGAGAAAAGATCGGCTTTCTGTGCTCTTGCAGTGCAATACTGCTTCATTCAGTTAGCAAAACATTTCAAATTATGTTTTGCCTTTGATTCCCAGAAATTATTTTCTTTTCACATCAGCCATAGTAAGTAAACCAACCGTGATCCCTCCCTCCCACCAATAAACAAGCAAAAATACAAATATAAAAATCAGGTAATCTGCATTTCAGAAAGCAAGCAGCAAGAGAACGGAAAAAATGAAAGCACTAGGCAATGGAAAAGCTGTTTGAGATTTCTGAAAACCTCTTAAGTTTTTACTAGTTCAATATTTATGGACTGTTAAATAATTACACATACAAGAGCTTCACATGCTCAACTTTCATTTTCCTGCTATTCTCTCCTATTGAAGTAACTGCAAGATTAATTATAGCCATAAAAAGGCAGCATCAGACTCTTTTATGACCATTCTTGTTTATGAACTGCATGAACGCATTAGACCAATAGGAAAAATATTTAAATGCCAGCGTTTAAATCTTTGTAGCAGTCAACGAGCAAAAGCTCAAAGTCGATCTAAGGTACAGGAACACCGCAAATGTCAAGCTTGCAATGCTACATGAAAAAGTGACTTTCTTGCAAGGTAAACACTGCTTAAGAAAAGAACAATAAAAACATCAGAAAAGACTCCATAGGTATTTTCTATTGGTTTTCCTATTGGACTTAGCTCTCTGAAGAGGTCACTTCTGAGATATAAGCTCTAACCAACTTCCCTTAAAGGAAAAACACATTTTGTTTTCAACAGGTATTAAAACTTTAGCACTGGTAGAATTGGAGCACAGTCATTACATACCCTAAATTCATTTACATCTCTAGGTAAGTAAAATGCTGAGACCACCACAGCCATGTACGCATCAAAAAGGAGATGTAATTCACTGCCCGTGAGCCACAGATAAAGTTATCCCACTACTAGGCATAAACAGCTAGGCTTTGACTTAGCTGACTTCCCTTTGATGTAAAAGTATAATTACATGCTTCAAGAAAAGGACCAGGATGCAGGAAAAACTGGATTTGGTTCCTTACCCTGTCAAACATTTCTTGTGTTAGTAAACCCATGGTTTTGTGTGCTTTGGGATACTAAGGTCAACTTGGGGTTGCTCAACAAGGACATACCTGGGAGGCATTTGAAGCAGTTCCAGTGGTTGAGGAATCAGAGGCACTTGGGAAGCAAGTATACACTGGCTGAGATAGGATGATTAAATCAGGAGTAAAGGGACATTTGTGAGAGTTTGGAGAGTTATATACACTTCGGATAAGAAGGACTTTTAAAAATCTGCACTGGACTGCAAGTCATGATTCACAGGGAACTACTAGTCTGCTGAAAGGCCTCAACAAGTCTTGTCCATCTCTAATGTATTCTTAAACACTTTCATGGAGTTTTCAAGAGTCTGGAACCCTCTGCTAAGTAGTCCTGGAAGCTAAGTAGCATTCTAAAGACATAACAATGAATTGATTTTTATATTATATTTTGGACATGGTAAAACTTTGAGAGAGGTGAGTGAATGATGCAAAAGCCATATCCTGGTTGTAGAATCGTGCAATTTCCAACTATCTGACAAAATAATGTGAAATGAGAGACTACATACAAGGAGAGGTTGAGGAAACAGCATTTTTTCAGCCATCAGAAGAGAAGACTAAAGGAAGATTTTGTTGCTGCCTTCAACTACAAAATGGGAGGGACTAAAGAAGATGGAGCCAGACTGTTCTCGGAGGTGCACAATGATAGGATGGGAGGTGACAGTCATGTCCTGCAACAAAGGAGATTCTGGTAAGATATAGGGACTTTTTTTTTTCATTTATAAGATTGATCAAAGACAGGGGTCCACTTTGAGCAGGGCATTGGACTAGATCACCCCCACAGAGGTCCCTCCTATCTTAAATTATTCCATGACTTCATGGAGAGATGATCACGGGGTTTTTTTCATTCTATTCTGTCCCAATAAATTTGATCACCTTGACACATCAAAACTTCCACCATTAGCCCTACAAACCGGTCTAGGCATTTGGAAAATGAGACTGTCTCTTTTGTGTCGTGCTAGGAGAATCCTGTAGCTCTAGAGGTGTTTCCACATCCTGCACCTTGTCCTATATTTGTTTTACAAATGTGGTGGAAACCTGGGATATGGTCCTCAGCTGCTGTAATTCAGCAATGCTCCGAACAGCCCATGGGAGACAGTGACAGGGTGACGATTGCAGAGGGATAGTGAGAAGACTATTGAAGCTGCTGTATTTAATGCTGTCAATAGCCAGTTAGTGTATCGGGACTGTTGTTAAAATGCAAACCTGTACACCTGACACTAACATCATCTTACTCAATTCCCCAAATGATCTGTAACAAGTTAACCCAGTAGAATGGTCTTTAATTTACATGGTCCACTGCATTTACAATCCCCCCCACCTTATCACATATATACAAACAGATCTGCTTTTAATGTTGGGGGGAAAAAAGAAGGAAAAAAATTTTAAAAATCCTCTCTGTTACTACCCCAAGTCCTAAAACCTGGTATCTAGCTGTGCCTGGCTGATTTGGCCTAGTTTTTTTATTTTGCTACTTGAAGTTCAATGGCCCAGTGTATGTGATGCCCTGAATGAGACAGTTCACCCTTCTCCAGGATAAATTCTCCAAGGGCAGGGAATAATTTATTAAGTCACTATCCACAGAAGCGCAGTAATGTCACCAAACTCACTCAGTCATGCAGGGGATCTGGATCAATGGAGAATAATAAAGATATAATATCTTTTGGGGTCAACGGAGAGCTCGGAGAGGACTGTGCATTTCGGGGTGAGCAATGCCATCAGCACTACCAGTAGTTATAGAATTTTGCATTTGGGTAACCTAACAGAAAACGAGGACAGAACTGATCACCACTGTGACAGATCAGCATACACAGCAGCAGCCCACAAAGTGCTTAGGACCATGGAAAATACCCATTAAAAATATAACTGTCAAGTTTGGATACATCTCCCTGAACGACTCCTGACATGTACTTCAAAATAAAAATGCATGAACCGGTACTGTATTTCAAACCAACATTCAGGGATTGATTTTATATTCCATTTCCATTTAAAATCTATTTCCAGGACTGCTGCTTATTAAACCTGCCCTATTAAATCATTCCCCTATTAAATGCAATATGAATTCAGGTCTCTCCTCCTCTTTTTCTTCCTCATAACACCCTACTGTACCTTTCTGTATAATAATTTCTGCTCTTAACTAGGAGAATGTCACATATCTGATAAAGTAGTAAGTGGTGAGTTTATGCTGCCTGCATTCCTTGATCTCATTATATATACAATGTCCTAAGGCAAGAGTTTGCCAGCTTAGATTTTCACTTGCTCTATCCCTTTAATTTGTGTTCCCACCAGTGCTGTTACTGTTTGTAAGCACTTGTTTTTATTTTTCTCTAGAGGTTTTTTTTTTGTTTAAGTCACTGGTTAAATAATCAAAATACTTCAGAGGGAGATTTAAAATTTCTTCCTTGTATAAAAGCAGAATGATTCAGTACCTGTGCTGGAACAGCATTAGGTGGATAACATTCATTTTGCTGGAGGTCTCTGTTAGCTCAGTAAGAAAAATGACTTCCCTTCCCCCTCTCTCTCAGCTTCAAGAAACTGGATAAGAAAATAGCGAGTAATCTTTCCATACGCATAAGCAAAAGCCTGTGCGTATCAGCAGTGGCTGCACTACTGCTCTAGGGGCATCATTGGGCCACACTGGCTTGCTTTTAGTGAGAGCAATGAAAAATAAGTCCAGGGCTCTGGCCATGGTGGGCTTTTCAATGAGAGAGTACGTGTAGGCTACCAGAGATGTCCTTGCAGTTGGCACATGCGTGCTGCTGTACAGCCTTGCAGCAAACAGTTATAAAATCCTCAGTGTTCGAGCCTACTGTGAGGTCAAAAATATTTTCTGTATCTCAAAACAGCTGCTGGTGAGGTGTGTGGGAGTTGCAGGCGTCGGGCTGACAGAGGCACTAACTCTACTCCCACTACTTCCAGATACTCTGCTATCCTTTTTAACGACTTGTGGGGAGCTCCTTGCATACTAACAAGCTGGCACAACGGAGATGAAATCCATTATCATTTCAGAGCTCCTTCCAGCAATGGCAGTTTTGCACCCAGTGTAGGCTCTCCCTCACGGCAGGGTAGGGAGAAGCAGCAATGGCTGATGTCAAACAGGAGGACAAGCCTGCTTCTCTCCTGGCTATTTTCTTGGCATGTATCCTGCAAGGCCAAAGTGGTTCTATTGTTTTATGTACCAGTAACCAACCCTTCCTGAACAGAGGCCTAGTTCAGGCAATTGTGGAATCTAAAAAGGCTTCGGTCAAGGAAGACAAGGCTGAAATTTGGCATGCCCAAGTACTAACTCTTCCCCTTCCCCACCAGGAGCATTGCTGCAGCACAGTTAAATGATGTTTCTTTGCTCCCTCTCACCCACCATCCCATTTCTTTTCATTTATTAGGTATGTTTCTCAAAATAACTTTGTTCTCTTCAATATTAAATTCCTCCTCCCTACCCCAGCCTCAATCCACACAACTTCTTAAATTGTGAATTTGGTCCCTTTTCCCCCTTGCAGATAGCAATCGTTTCTGAGTTCACATGGTTTTGCTTCTCTTGATTTAGGAACTCATTCTGCTTCCACACAGAAACAACAAATATAATAAAACACATCTCCCCCCAAAAGTGACAGTATTTCTGATGATGACTTCAGAGAGAACAGATCCAGCCCACAAGATGCCCCTGAATAGATCAGCTTACAGAAAAGGGGGACACATGTCTTTGAAACCTTAATATAAATTAAATGAGACAAAATAAATTCAGCAGATAATAGCTCTGAAAAACTGACAGATGGCAGAACACTGAGGTTTAGTAGCAACACTCACATGTTACATGAATATTTCACTTGGACAAACCTATGGATGTGAGACTATGTTTAGGTTAAGGCTCTGGCTCAAAGAATAATGAAGAAATATAGGCAGTTTCTTATTCATAATAACCCGCTTCAAAACAAAGGCCTGGATAGCCATCTTCTCCAAAATCAGTCAATGCCAGAAAACGACTGACCTTCAACCAGCCCTGAAACCCACAACAGGCAGAATTCCTATATATCTCACCAACTGAGAATTCAATGGGACTCAAAAAGATATTTTTACACCTGCTGCTCCCAGCTACATTCAGTGGCTTGAAGAAAATGCAGTTTTAAATAATTTAGTAATAGTTGCATAGATAGCAGGAAAAGGCCCTAGACATCACAGGTCTGACACAAGTCAGGCCAGCTGTGATGCCATCTTACTGGCAAACAGAAAAAGCAAAGTACTGTTTTGGTTTTGCATTACTGTTATCTAAAAAAGAAAAAAAAAAACCACCACCAAAGCAAAAAAAAAAACCCACACCACATCTGTTACCTTTAACCGAGCATTAGAGATGGGGACACAACATCCCGAACTACCAATCAGAGAGCACAAAATGTATTTTAAAAACACATCACAAAAGCATTCAGAAAATAAAAAGCCATTTAGCAGGTGGCTAGATATTGAGAGGAACAGCCTTGTTTTCATCACATTCTAAGCTGGAAGTACTCCTAAAATGCAACAGTCAGCATTAGCAATGCTCTTAACCTCCCCAGCTCGAATGGACTATGGGCAATATCCCAGTGTTGCATTAATCGAGGAATAACCCTAAATCCTGGCAGAGGTGCTGGCAATTATGTGGCCTGTCCAAAAGCAATTGATTTTATAAAGCAGTCTGATCTTGCCAGAGGTGAGAAATCTCCATTTCCCAACCTGCCCCTTCCCTAGGGAAACTTCGCAGTGCAGACTCCTCCAAAGGGCTGTGCTGCATTTCTGAACAGGAGAATGAGAGGCACAGGGGCCTGCAGTCATTCCTCAGACACAGGGAGAAAGCTCAGCCTTGCTTTCATTACGGAGAAAGAAAATGGGACTGGACGGAGAGACCATTCAGGAATGTCCATCTGTACGTTTTGCCTCTCGCTACTTTTCTGTCTGTTTTTACAGCCTCTTCTTTGCCCGTAAAGAGCATTTATATACACAAAGAGCTAGGCCTTTTACATTAAGGGTGCAAATCGAAAGCAAAGCCCAGCATTCCAGTTTTTTGTTTAATAGTCCACCAGGTTTATAACTCACTGCTGTCTTGACCAGTGGTGGTAGGGAAGACCTGTGAACACATGTGAATTAACCCCCCAGCCAGCACTATGCTTATGTATTACCAGATTGATTCTGTTTCCTCACAGAGCAGATCGGATCAGCCTTTGAGATAACACATACTTTGACAAGGATACAAAACATCTGGAAAGAATGTCCTTACCGTGCAAATTAAAGCCTATAGCTATCAACAGTCATAAGATTAAAACTACTTGATCTTCATCTGATTAAGTGTGAACTTCAGATTTGAATAATCCTATAAAACAAGTTCCAAAATTCTGGTTGCAGACATTTTTAAGAATCAAAGGCAAGCTTTTAACTTGTACAGACAGAAACATTGCCTTCTCCTGTGTGCTAGCCACAAGTCAGACACAGGCTTGTATCAAGTATCCTGTGAAAGTCAAGACGCAAGTTCATGCATCCACCACACAAAAACTGATCTATTTTGGCTAAAACTCATAACAAAACCTGAAAGTCTTATGCTAAGGCAAAGCATGGTAAATCTGCTCGAGGCAGCTACAAACAAATAAAATATGGCATGGTAATTACCATAGTCTTTGAGCTGGTTTCAAAGCCCTTGTATTTAAAAAAAAAAACCAACAAAAAAAACCCCAAAAACAAAAAACCAAACCAAATTAAGAATTGGTCCATACAGGTACTGATACTTTCACTAGGAATTCCTGATTCGTCTGTTAGGCATGTTCTACAGAATGGGAATAAATTTCTTCTTGCGTCGATGTGATGCTGGCCGACTCCCATTAGCAGCAGGGAGATGTTTCAAGGGCAATCTATTTTTTTGAGAAATGCAGAACCTTAGAAGGTTTCAAGCAATAAAAAAAAAAAAAAGTATTACACAAACCTGAACAAATTACTTTCCTCGCAGGACAGCAGTCCCGTACTGTAACAATCAGAGGCTCAGGTCAAGTCTCTTTTGCAATACTTAAGTTCAAGGCCTATTTCCCCAGAGGATGAAATAAGTGAGGGAAAAATGGAAGGTGATATGGCTAGAAAAGGAATGGAAGATGATTAAGAGACATTGTCAGGGATCTTAGCTGTGTATGGCCTATACATGCTCCATGCTATGGCCTCTGACAAGAGATTTACAGAGACTGCAGGGAGTGCAGCTGCTTAGTTATTCACACCCCCTGCCTCCAGACAATCAGGTAGCGGAAGCAGCATTAATAAGATAGCTTTTGACTAAGGAGGATGCAGGGCAAAAGACCAACACATACAGTACATAAATATGTTAATGTAGTTATGGAAATAATTTTTTCTGTAGTCTGTATATGGCTGCACAAATGATTCCATTCATTTTATGCAAGAGAAGTGCATTCATCTTTCTTAATTAGGGAGAAAGTAGGACTGGTACTAGGCTTAAAAATAAAAGTACGGTTAATTTTGAAGTCCTCTATGTGCCCCATTCTGCTGAAATCTGATCAAATATTTCCTACAACACTGTTTCTGGCTCATGGGAATATATTCGTGAAGTACATGACTGGAAATTCAATAGAATGGTTTGTACTAGTTTCTTGGTCTGTCCAAGAATAAATCTGCAGACATACGTAAGCACACAAATAAAAGACTACCTATTAGTTAGCGTTTTCATTAAAATATCCCTGGATTCCCTTCAACTCAACATCAGACAACCCTTCACAGTTCTAGAACAATGGAGCATGAATGGACCTCCTCAGAGAGTCAAAAGAACAAGATAAAACGTGCTACGTGAAAATCACTTAATGAACCAACGGGTTTTTAAAAAGCGTTACCTGCAGTTAACATCTGTCATACTTACTCCCAGCTTTAGTTATTTTACATTGCTCATTTTTCATCTGCTTTTTTCTTCATTTGTTCTTGGAGGAAAAAATAATAATGAAAAACCAATTGAGCAATGCTCTAACATTTCAAAGTTCCTCTGTAATGAAAGAATTGCTGTCTGCAGTGGTGATAAATCCCAATACGCTACCATGCAAAGCACTGCAAATCTGAGTTTCCAACGGCCTGATCCCAGGTGAGTGAGAATCTTTGTGCACTGCTGCTGCTTATGAGCCCTACAAGTAGATAAACTCTAACGCAGCTAGAGATGTTTTCAATTCTGTTACAGACAGAAATACACACTAGATAGCACTGCCTGCATCACAGTCTGGAAAACTGGTACATTGGGAAGTCTGGAAACTGTCTGATTTGAATGACCTGAATCTTTTGTGTCTTTAATTTCTGTTCTAGCAGAAGCAAAAGTTGACAGATCATCCTGCAAGTGTTGGGAACATCACCTCCAGTTTCTCTATGCTTTGATAAGACAAGACATCTGAGGAATACCACTTTTCTCTATTACTCACTGCATGCTGCTTCTGATTCGTCTGACCCATCAGGACATTCTTCTTCACCATCACATTTCCACCGGGCTGGGATGCAGTGGCCATTGTCACAAGTGAAATCCGACTCGGCACAAGTTTTCTTTGCTGCAAGAAAAAAAAAAAAAGTAAAGTACTCAGCATGAATATAAGCAGTGCAGAAGACCTCCATTGCATCCAGTCCCAATAAGGATGACACTGATTGTCCTGTATGCAGAGGATTCACTTCACATTCAACATTGCTTCTTCATGACAGAGTCAAACAGATATCAAAAGATGGGTGTTTCCGCTAGAACTCCTGTCCCTCCGTTATTTAACATGGATTCAGTCTTTTATGTTTTTCCAGACATTAGAAAACCAGGGATGTTCTTTTTCAAAATAATTTTCTAAGGCTTTTACTCCAAAAAGCTGCTGACCACACAGAACTGAAAGCGTGCTGCATGATTTACAGACAGGTAAGACAAACAAGTCTCACCTTTGGAGTACTGTAAGTAATAATGTTTTTATCTATGCAATGTATTCATGGCTTTTTAGTACATTTGTCACCATAGTAGATGATCATGAAGCACTCCTCCAAACACTAAAAATCATTTCATTAAATGTCAACCACTCTGCACAATTTGCTTTGCC
Organism: Stercorarius parasiticus; assembly: GCA_013396915.1. Classification (NCBI taxonomy): domain Eukaryota; kingdom Metazoa; phylum Chordata; class Aves; order Charadriiformes; family Stercorariidae; genus Stercorarius; species Stercorarius parasiticus. Next base: position 97,189 of record VWZL01000860.1, read on the forward strand.
TGCATTAATCTAGGGTTTGAAAAAGATGCAAGACATGAACTCGAGCAATTAATTGGTCTATTCCTCTGTGCCAGTGGCGCAGCACAACCAGTGCCCTGTAATACAAATCAGCATTTTTCCACTGCAGCAGAAAATCTACAGATATCTGTCCCGTTCAGTGCCAGTGTGATCACCAGTCACTCACTGCTTTGCAACGGTGACTTCAGTGGCTTTTCTGCTAGGAATTGGACTGAGCAGCCATGCTGTGAGAGTCATGAGCTCACTCTCAGTGTTACCACCCTTGAAGTGCAAGACTCAATGGCTAACTGGTATCTGCCTTTGTTAGCGATCAATTTACATAGGAAGTGGTGGCAGGGAGAAGATTTGTTTCTTCCCTCTGCAAAGCTGCTCACGACCTAATTGGATCACAGGAAAATTCAGGTAGGAAAGTTACCTCAGGAGGTCATCAAGTCCAACCTCCTGCTCTGAGGTCAGAGCAGGTAACTCTGCGTTTTATCCAGTCTTGTTTTAAAAACCCCCAAGATGGAGACAGCACAACCTCCCTGAGCAATCTGTTCCACTGCTCAGCTGCCCTCACAGTGAGGTTTGAGCTTGAGAGCTATTCCCTGATATAAGCCATGTGCACACATCATTGCCACATCAATATTTCTTCCAGCAAACATTTTCAAAGCATTAAACACAACAAATAAGCCTCCAGGGTTTGATCTTTTTTTTTTTTTTTTTTTTTTTTTTTTATGTGAGTTGCTGTCAGGGAGGGAGCCATATTAAATATAGGTCACGTGCATACGCAGGGAACAAGAGGCATTTCTGCGTGAGGTGCTGGAGAGGTCTACATGGCAGAAATCAAGCACTCATTTTCTAATACAGAAAACATGCAGCTTCCCTGAACAGGCATGCAGCAGGAAAACACTGCAAAGCATCACTAAGCAGCTGTACAATCTCTCAGGACACACTTTTCATAAAGAGAACATACATTTACTCCCTTCTGTTGCTAAATGAGCCAGACTCCAAAGAAAAAAAAAAAAAAAGACAATTTTCTCTTCAGTCATTCAAAACCAGATATTATGAACTAATATAGGAAAAAAAAAACCCAACCCCATATAGACCAAGAGTTTTACAAGAGACCAGTCATACAGCCTAACCTTCCAAAGATGCTGCACATGCGTTATCAGAGCAAACAGACCTTCTCCTGATCATCTCCAGTTAGAAAACCCAAACTTGTGGAACTGGCTATCGAGCATCATTTCTGATTTATTTAAAGACAGTTTGATTTAATTAATCTGATGTATTTAATGGTCAGAAACTCTGACCAGACACAGATGGGATATGCATGCATAAGCAAAGTCGGAGCAGTCCCCGGCTCGCTGTGAAGCTGACTGGGTAAAATGTTGGTATCTGCTGTCAGGGGACACCTACAAATGAAACAATCGCATCTCTATCCAGAAAGCAGAGACAAGTATAATATGGAGATATAAGAAACTTAATTTTAAAAATATCTTTAGTTTTTATACTAATGCTCTCAGTGTCCTAATGTCTTGTTTTCCATAGGAAAACTGTCCTATGACTCATTTTCTAGAGATTCAGACAGCAACACAACTACTTTTCCACCTCAGAATAAACCTCCCCTTTTTCTATCAGTCTAACACTCTGCTCACTCTTATTTCGAGGACATGTGGACTCAAGCACGAGCGAGGGGTTCAGCCACAGAAAGGAGCGTAACAGGCTTTCCCTTCAACATGGCCAACCTGCTCACAGCAGATGGTGGCACTGATTGCTTTGTTCCCCTGACACTGCTCTTCGTCAGCACAATTAATAGATTGCCAGGATTCACAAAAGGGGGAGAGAAAAGCATTACTGACAGTCCCGGGGCGTCATTTGGAAAGTGTTAATGTGTTCCCCGAGTTCAGCTCCTCTTTGCAAAATTAAGTTGGGCACAACCACCCATCAGCAGTGGCCTAATCAAAGTGTCATCCCTGTCCGCACGCCCACCCAAAGGTCCAACAGTCCTGTGCCAGATCAATCAGCAGGATATAAATGCATTTGGTCCTTTGTTTGAACCTAAACTGTCTAATCTCTTGAAGGCGCAGGATTAAGAGAGGGGAAGCTCAAACTTTTCTATGATTATTATATTTACTTCTACTATTTCTTTTTTCTAACCATTTCTGCTTTATATTATTTATATTTTATATACTATATTCTATTTTTTATTATTTTTTATTACTATTACCCTCCAACACATTGGGTCATGGCTCTGCAGACTGTCTTAATTCCATTAAACTCTGCTTTGTGTTACGAACAGCAACCCAGATTATTCAACTCGAGAATACTGAAGCACTGTCTCATTTCTCACCTCTAATGCAAGACTGGAATCGCTTTATTTCCAACCAGATTCACCCTCTGGCACTCAATCGTCATGTCTCTGGGATCACAACACAGGCAGGGAGCAGTTAATTAAAATATCAGCTCTCTGTCTTTTCCTTCCTTTTTCTTTTTCAAGTCTGATAACCTTTTCTATTAATCTCCCATGTTATACACCTTTCTTCTATCAATTCTCTATTAAAAATTCATTGAGGCTCACATCATAAATTGTCAGTGGTGCATTAAAATGTAAAATAAATAAATACATCCCATTTAGACAATGGAGAGAACATAGGTTCATTTTACGGTTTCACCTGGCTCAGAAATAGCCAAGCAAAATTAATTGTTCCCCTGAGATCCATTTCCTTTGCCCTGAGCAGCCCAGGCAGCTCTGCTCACATGTCTCTTCAAAATGAACATAAACAAACAAGAGTAAGTAGTCACAGCATCCCTGCGCCTCTGCTCCTCAGGGGGCAAACTGGAACAAGAAAAGAGAAGGCTACTGAAGCGTACACGGAGCCTTTCATCATCTCCCCTGCTTGGATGCAGAGAGTGACACCAAAGAGACTGCTTTTCTTTTGACTCTTGCTTGATTTGCCTTTGGTACCTGCTTTTCCTCTCTCACATCTGCAGATGGACAGATATGTCAGAAACTCCAGGGTGGAAGTCGGCGCCTGTGCGACCACGTGGCTTTCCAAAGGAAAGCTTGGTCAAAGCAAGTCATTCCTGCTCCTCTTCTCCCGGGAAGAAAGGCAAGGGGGGAAAAGAAGGTTTCAACTTTATCCAGCCATGACAGAAAAATACCCTAACACTAAGTTTTAAACTTAACTGCATCAAACCAACATGGTTCCCCATTTTGCAAAACGTCGTTTTCCTTTCCATTACTCACATTGCTTACCCTGAGCTGCAAGTCAGGATTCAGAGTTCATCCCTGCAGCAAATTAAAAGCAGAGAACCTAGGGAGACTGGTTTAGAATATGAACATTTATAGAGGGAATTCATAAAAAAAAAAACCAATATATAGATATCACTGGGGATATCTATAATTAGACTGGAGGAAATAAATACATACTGAAAGAAACAAATCTTGTACTGGCTAGGAACAGGGACTGGATTATCTAGATGTGACTTTTAAGTTCCCAAAATATCTCTCTGAAAGGCCAAATCCCTGACTCAAAAGCCTAACAGGTATCTGAACCTAATTTAAAGGCCCAGAATTTATTCGTTCTTCCTCTTTCCAATAAACCCCAATATCCTCCCAGTGCCCCCCACAAGCCCTCAGTCACTTCATTTAACCTCACTTAACTTTTGTCTCAGTTCTAGAGGCTTTATGGGGCAGGAACATCTTTGCAGTTGCTCTTTATAAGATACCAGGCCCTCTGTGATTCCATTTTCAATTCATGCCTCTGGTTTATTCCTAGTTTGCACATCTGTAATACTATGCAATGCACCACTCCACGGTAGTTTCATTTTTTGCTACTCCTAATTTTCCCAAACCAACACAGCTGAAAAGCAGAGTGAACGTATTTCCTCTCTTATCATCAACAGTTCTGTGAGCAAAGCTGTAGCTGTTCAACAGCAGCAGGGATGTAAAAGCACATTTTCCGATTACAACTTGCCTGTAAAGGACAGTTAAAACAATTTTTATTTTTTTTTTCCCTAAAAGAATGTATCCCTGCTAGTAATAACAGACTCTAACCACAGGATTTTTAGATTAAGGGTTTTGTTCAAACTCTGGGTTTCATACCCAGACAGAAAACCAGGCTGATGAGAGCATCCTTGAGCATTAACCCATGAAGATCCTGCAGACTGTGCTCTTCCCCCATGTTCCCCCCTCAGCAACTAACTGTTGGCCAATTTCCACCAATTCTGAAAGAGGAGAAAGATGTGAAAAATAAATCTACTCCTACAAATTTCATAAAATTGGTAGCTGAATAGAGAACAATCAAAATTACAGCTCCACAGAGGGAGATGAAGGCAGAAAGTGGCCACTGGGACGGTCTGCAGCGTGTGCTGCCAGCCAGCCAGGGCAGCGCAACTTCTGCATCTCATTCTCAAGGTAGATTTATTGCAGAGGGAAGAAGGCAATTAGGGATTAAAAAACAAATGACCTAAAAGCCCAGACACCAAACCCATTGAAAAGTGGTTTCATTTGTTCCGCTACCCTCATTCCTTCACACAGATGCTGCTCCTATTTTAACTTCTGAATCAACACCGGACCTCCCATCAAACTGTAGCTGTTCTCATTTGCAGACATTATTCAGCCTTCTTGCAGAAACTAGTTTCACCCATGCTGCTGTAAAAATAAAATAAAATAAAGAAGGCCATACAATGTAAGTTTTGCTATGATCCCTCTGCAACAGTAAAATAGCACAACCCTGTAGGGTGTGAGAATGGGAAGATGATGGTAGGCCAGAACACGAAATTGAAATTCATAAGACAGGTTTCATTTCATGCTGGGAAACTTCAATGGCAACTTTGATCAGTGGCTTATCTGAGCCGCTGACAAGACTCCATACAAGAAGAAGAAAAGCAGCATCACACGAGTTCAGGAGCTTAACACAGACCATCGCCACCACTCAGCCCTGAGAGGTGCCAACGGCAGCTTGAAGTGTAACACAGGACACAAGCTTGCTCTTCCCAGAACAAAATACATCATTAGTATGGCTCGCTCTGCACTTCTAATGGACCTCAATTAATCTAGTCTCACAGTGAGCAAAATACACCCTAGCTGAATCATTTGCTTGGCCCAACAAGGTTTTCTGCTTACCAATAGAAAGGTAGGGGCTGGGCTCATTATTCAGTTCTTGGGAGAGATCCTGAGCTATGCAAAACCTGACAGCAGACAGACGTCTTCAGTTTATAACCTCAGCCAACTCCTGATCGCAAACACAGCCACCATGACGTTGCAGATGCCACTCCCAAACAAAAATTTCCAGTGATACAAGAAAACAAATTCTTTTTAAAATTTTTTAAAATTTGAAGTTAAGTTCACTGCAAACTTGGTATGTACTCCCAAACTCAGGAAACTGTTAGAGCAGGAGACTAAGCCCTACCCACATACTTTCTCACGTCCTTGCCCTTCAAAAAAAGTCTGTGATATTGATCCCAAATCCTTTGGCCAGGTTATATAGCCAAAGGACGTCTTAGTCCTCTTAAGGAGATTTGAAAATCCTAACCTACATCTGACAATGCTGCAGCCCAAGCACTCCCAATTCCTGCTGTTGACTAACATGGTACCAATTTTGCAGAGGAGGGAGTGTAGGACAGTCCACACCCATGAGGTTTCCTGGTCACAGCAGGTGGGCACACAGCGCTCCATCCCTGGCCATGCCCAGCTGCCCCGACTTTAGGCACCCAAACATCGTGCATTGGGAGCCCGATCCCACCAGCAGTGCCTCTGCCAGGGCTACGGGGCTGGCTGCAGGCAGCCCCTCACTGACAGATCTGCGGCATGCAAAATCCCAGCTCCGTATAGGTTTGCAGCTACAAAATGGCAATAGGCAAGGTCTGAAATGATAAGTTGAAATAAGAAAATCCTAGTGGATGTGGACTGTCAAGTCCTTTTAATTTTCAGACCACTAAGGACACCTTGAAGTAATGAAAGGGAATATTTAACCACTCCCTGAATCCGGCCACTTTTTTTGATGCTGCCATCTCAGCAGGCAATTGCATTTATAAAGCAAGATTAATCAGATCACCTCAAACAGCTGGTGCTCAGAAACAGACCACGTCCCCTTTGATACTCCACATGAAGCACATTTTACAGAAACTTCTCCCCAAGACCCCCTGAACCAGCCCCAGAAAACAACACAATGACAGAAGCCTCGTCAGAGGGTTCGGGACTGCTTGAAGCTGCCATTACAGCAACCAGAACATAAACATGCAGCTGCTGTGCCTAAACTAACCCCTCTGATCAATCAAATCAAATCAATTAAAAGGAGAAAAAGATGTCACCTGTGATTTCCATTAGTATGAAAGGTATCCACCTTTGTGCATTTTAAATGGTAATATATGTAAGCCCCCTATTTAGAATTATTTAAATACATTTTAATGTTCAACACTGAGTTTAATGAGAAGAAAATGGCAGCACCTAATTGCAAGCTATGGAAAGCTATAGAAAACACAGAACGCTGAAACAGCATTTTGTTCTCAAGTATGAAATTAAAGTGACTTCAACTAACAAATACACGCCTACATTGCTAAATTTACTCATGTCATCAGGGCAAAACGGAACAATAAATTTCCCCAATCTGTCCTCAGGTTGCTGCTGCCATTTCAAACTTCAAGAAGAGGCTGTATACTCAAAAGTTGATGTGTTTTTTTTTCCAAATATACAAGTTGGTCTAACGAATGCAGAAACAAACCATGTTTCACAAGTAGGAAAAGCAGGAATCCGAGAAAAGAATTCAAGGACAAAGTGACCACTTGGACTGGTGTGCTCCTTTGAGGGCATCAGAGGTCTGTAAAAGGTACTACTTGGGTATCAAGACAAGTTTTCCTTTCGAGTCTGAAGGCTTTGGCAGGGCTCTGGGGCTTTGTCTTGGGGAGCTTTGCAGCATGGAACAGCCGAGGCAGAGGGCTCAAGCACTGCCTTGCTTTGGAGAAACATGCTCCATACTCCTTCGGGCAAGGCTCCATCCAACATCTGCTCCCTCCATTTTTCCTTAGATTTCTCAGTTTTTTTATTTTTTTTTAAGATCCACTTGTAAAGCATCAGTCATCTTTTAAGCTGTACAAAAACAGCTTTTGTGAACAATTTCTCATTGCTATTCTCCATTAACCCACGTCATCTCAGTGTTCAAGTCCCTGGAGTTTAAAAAAAACAAAACCCACAACCAAAAAACAAACCCACAAGAAAACGAATCACCTCCCATCGATTCTACTTGTAAATTGGAAAATCGTGTCCTTCTGCAGAGGAAGGGGGAGGAAGGGACAGATTTTTCCTACCTACAAGTTAAGCACACCCCAGCTTTGCTCAGAAATAGCCTGACAACCCTGTCCAGCCTGCGGTCACCTCTAGATGCTACCGATCAACCTCGCTGCAATGTGGCAAGTTGGCAGGTGCGAAAAAGTACCTGCCATTCCGTGTCAAAACATGCCCACCGACAAAAATCTCACTGACGCTCATTCTCATACAGCAGCAACAGTGACAAGGAGGCTGGCAAGTGTACAGACAGGGTCAGGCTTCAGAAAATGTAATTTTTATTAAAGCAAAGATTATGTGAGTACAACCATACTGGAAAAAAGGACTACCAGAAAGCTTGGTAGTCTGAAGACTTGAAATGCGCAAATCATCCATGTCCTCAGTTACAGGTACATGGACATAGAGACATTACATGACATGCCAAAAGTCATGCAACAAATCTGTGACACAGCCAAGGATCTGACCCACAGCTTTCAGCCACATCTACTAGTGAGGTATTTTAAGCTCAAGTCAAAATTTTGTCTTTAGGGAAAAGAGCAGCCATCACTCTGCTGTGGAAGCTGAATGTGTTTCCAGAACTCCATATTGCTGCAGTCATGACCCCTTCAAAGGATTTGGTACGCTCTGAGTTTCCAGTTTCTTTCTAAGTATTTCTTTGACTGAAGCTCATCTACACTGTTGCTGACAGAATTGCCAGCTTCGTCTGCCTGCTCTGGGTTTTGGTTGGCTTTCTTTTAACAAGCAGCAAGACACAAGCTCTTGGGTGGCACCTACGTGGATGTTATTTCACAACGAAAGACGTCTGCAAATTCCCCAAGAGGCACTTGACATTATTCTGTCTTTCTATTTCTGGGAATGAAACACTACAGGCCATATTCTACCCTGATGAAACACAACCAAAGTCCATGAATAATTATTGGCCTCAGTGGTCTCTGTGCAAAATTGGACGCAGATGTTTTTATGACACCCTGTGTTGTCCGTTTTCAAAGTAGGGTTTTTTAACCCTTGTTTAAGTCAGAGTTATATGCCTCAAAGAGGCACCTATAAATACTGCTGTTCAACAGGATGGCCACAGAGATACAAAAATGCTCCTGGGCAGAAACATAAAAAGAGTGAAAATCTCCCCAAACTCTGAAACTTGGGAGTGATCACAAGCATTGGACTCTTCAGCCAGGCTGATACTGTCCTGCAGTGCCCAGAGCTCAAAAACTCTTGATATCCACAAATTATTAATGGCTGTCCCTCTTCATAGAGAGGTTAAACAATCAGCGCCCTGATGGAAAAATACAGGCTTCCTGAGGACAAAACATACTGATGGCCATTTCTGTGACCAGCTATATTAAGGCAGAAAAGCAGAAGTTGTTAATGCAAGTTCATGGAGCAATTTTTTTCCTACCTACAAACATGCCTACAGCTCGTCAGAAGGCACCAGGGAAGCAGAACAGCCATATTTTATGGCTGGATTTGCCTTCAGTTATTCAGAAAAGGAGAGAAAGGAGGAGACTGAGACGTAAGAATGCAGATCCTTTCACTAAGTGATACTGAGAAGGGATACAAGGAAAAGGAGGGCCTCCCTATACAATCACTAAAGATTTCTCCTCTTTTTGATGTTTTTAAGCGTTATTCCTTTTTTATAGGTGGCAGTAACAAAATCTCCAAGACCAGTAGAGAAGATGGCAAAGAACATACCCAAAGGCTGAAGGGCTACTATTTCTTGCCTGGATTACGCTGTTGCATTGAAATGGTACAACAATGGAGTTCATAGGGAAGGCAACAAGTTGCAGAAGTCCCCTTTCACAGCTTGGACACAACATTTAAGTTCTCATTACCTGAATTTAGTATACATACTTGTAAGATTAAAGTACACCAAAGAAAACATGTCACTTTCAGCAGAATTTCACACCGAGTTTGCTGAAACTCAAGTTTGCATGTGGGAGGTAAATCCAGGAGGCCAAAACTCTGCGCAGACCCAGTTAGGGCAATCCCGTTGTGCCCCAGCTGTAGTTGCACGACATATGCTGTGTCTGGGGTTAAAATCAGTATGAGGCATTTCTGGTGATCCTCAGCCCCTGGCTGCGTGTTTACCACTTCACTGCTGGAGTCTGCACTTGCACCCATGTGCGCGTTCTGCAGCCCAGGTCACTCGGCCAAGAATATAAAACACATCTGCTGGGAAGCAGCAGCAGTGTCCCTAGTCACCTTTGCCACCGAAAGCAGATGACTGCGATTCCACGCTGGGAGTCCCAAAATTGCAGGCAAAGTCACTTCTTCTGCAACTCAGCCTGAAAACAGCCAGAAGAGAAATATATATCATTTAAGCCCTGTTTTGCAGAACTTGGCATGGCTCCAGGCTGCATACTGTTCCTACAACTGTGTGGAAAAACAGTAACCTGGTATTTACACCTGCAAGCGCTATGTTGGTAAGTGCGGTAAAACATATGCATACGACATTCCTAAGAACAAGCATTATACATTCCCAAAAATGTTAGCTGCTAATAGCCCAGGTATCTCTGGCCTGTAATATAAACTACCCAAATCTAATGACACACTGGAAATCCAGCAGAACTCAACACAAAACTCACAATCCCTAACAAGACAAAGAAAAAAAAATAAATTGAAAAAAAGCCAAAGGCTCTTCAAGAGTCAGGATCAATGACCTAAATCACGTCCTGGAAGTCCCAATCCTCTCAGTGGCAAAAAGATGCCTTCTGTGTGTAGGAAACAGGGAGAGGGGACAAGAGCCACATACCAGACCTGGGATGACCGAGAAGGTATTGCTGGTTCTGTGCGCAAATCCGTGTGAGCGGCCAGCAGGGAAAGGGGACATGGGTCTGTGCTCCCTATTAGGGAATTACATGTGTAGTAACACACCTGAGCATTCTGTTTGGCAGCCAACAGCAGGGGAAATGAAGCTGTTGCTTTCCTTATTTCTGCTGCATCTATTTATTTTTTTATTAGAAGCAACACCGCATTTTATGAGACTTCTATACATGATCCAGTTGCTTAATATTGGATCAACGTTTGCTTTTTTTCTCCTGTTCCTACTCTAATCAATAAGTTGCAGGGTGAGAAATGGAAGAAATGCTCTATACAGTTAAAAAAGCCCCATGTGCCATGGTTTACTTTTACAGGAGGCTAAAATACTACAATTAAAATATCCACTGCACAGTATTAGGAGAATGAAGAGTCAATAGCAATGAAAAGGAGCGGGGATTTTCCTAAAGATTTCATTCAGTGTTTTCAGCTTCATCCTCTTTTTCTATTTGCTTTATTTTTAGGAAAATTATGATACTTTTTGGAGTAAAAATGTATTTCTAGGATTATTAAAAAAAAATTCCCCTTTCTGACCATGCATTCATTGTCCTGAATTCTTTAACTGCTTCAGACACCAAAAATAGAAAAAGAAAATGGAAAGTAATAATTGGTATGCCACAGAAGAAAACAATATACACAGAAAATCCCTGTGCCTTAATAAACACTACTGAAAAGCATTCTTATGTCATACCAATACGTATGGTACAGGAACTTGCATTGAATTAACTGGGTAGCTATTGAGCAACAGCAACTCATCAGGAATGTCTAAGATGATTAAAAAAAAAATAGACCCTGATTCTTAATGATCTTTAGATAGACTAGTGCCACAGATGTCCCTGTGTAGGTACATGTGAAGATACCTTTTCTTTACAGAGCATCTAACAAAGCTGTAGAAGACATGAATTGCATCCAATGACTAATTTGCCAGGAATCTTGCTTTTTAAAGACCCCTGATTCAGAGCTCTGGGAATTGTAAGGGATCACACACAAAAGCATTTTCAAAAACGTCTCTGAAGCCAGCATCGTTTCAGAATGAACAGCAGGTTCATCCTCTGATCCAAGTCTGTTACAGCGGAACAGCGCCAAACAAACGTCTATTAATATTCTGCCAGGAAACACGAGCGGATGGGCTCTTGCATTACATTAAGTGAAGTGGTCAGGTTAAGAGTTAGGCATCGGTCACGCAGTTCCTTCAGTCAAGCACAAACCTCTTCACCCATCATCATGTGTTGTCAAATGCTTTTGTACGTTGCAATATTAAATACTAGTACCCTGGGGATGGGAAATGAATAGGCACAACATGGAAATTATGATGCATGCAACAATACCCTTTAACCTATTAACAAGTATGACCAAGCTTACTTATTCTGAGCTCTGTAATCATCAAGGCAAGAAGACATCAACAGCTACTGTGTCACACTGACAGGGCCTTCAATGGCAAGCGTGGTTCAAAGGTCCATAGGAAACACAAAAAGGCTTTGTCTTTTGATGTAAAGAACAAAGCTACCATGTGGCACAGCATCACACATGCAATTAGTCAAGAAAGTTAATACAGTAGAAGCAGATGGTGGAACCATGTCAACATTTTTAGTGGGCACATTTCCCCTTGCTCTCAAGTTGCTGTGAACTGAGGTCATGGGGGAGCAGCAGGCAGACTGTCTAAAAGCTGGACCGCACCAGGGATCAATGTTACCCTTTTATCTCCCCGTCTGAGGTACCTGTGTGCTCCCACCCCTGCTGTCACAGCTCCCATCTTTCAGAGGCCTCCTCTCCACCACGTCCCCATTCCACAAGGAAGCACCATTAATCTCCCTGCACACGTAGAGAAACTGAGGCACAGAGAGACAACCAGTCTCTCACCTTGGTTGTGCTGGGAGATGCTGACCGGGAAAGATATTAAAAAATACATCTTCTGTGGCACTTACATTGCTCATTTTGCTCATTTCTGCAGCCAAATGAATTACCAAATGCTATACAAATCACTCGTACAGTGCAGCTCCAGGACACATCACTCTGAAGTACTTTATAGATTTGCAAAGAGCAACCAGCTCCTCTGATGCTCTTCACCTGCCAGCCCTAACGCTCAGCTAACACAGGACAGGAACATATGGCTTCTTGTTCACCACCAAATTGCAGTGGATGCACAGAAAACATAAAACCCAAACCACACAAAGAAATACAATCCAGGAAAACACTGTGAATTCATATGACTTTGAAGTAACAGCCCTGCACACAGTCTTCAAAGTCTCCTCTGCTGTATTGTCAACCAGTTCTGCCCAATTCCCCAGCTCCGTACCTCATGGGTTTCAATGGTACCCAGGTGAGGATGGCAGGAGCTTTCAGCTCTGTAACTCACTTAATTAAAATAAAATGAACAACCAGCAGTTAGTCAAACTGCACGTACACTACAGCTGCCAAATTCTGCAGCCCTTGGTCCAATCTGATTTCCTTTAAAGCTCCTGGCAAACCATTAATTAAAGCGCGTTATTTACAGCTTCCAGGGGCTTGAAACCATGGGATGCACTTGATGGAATTTATGCAATTACGTACAGTCAGTCCCAGCGACAGGCTCCATTCTTTCTCTCGCTCTCCTCTGCTCCCACACTCGGCTGTCTCCTTCCCCACAGCTTGTCTACGCAGCGTCGTTGGGCCTGGGCTGGCCAGGGCTCGATCAGCTGCCATGGAAATGAGCAGGAGGCAACAAAGGAACCACGAGTCTCTCGATGGAGACGGAGGAGTTGCAAGGCGATAGCGCAGGAAGGCCGAGACAAAGAGAAACGAATTTGCCTGCTGCCTCTAAACACAAACAACCCTCCCCCTTTGTGCAAGATGTTGCTGAATAAATTTTTCCCCTGGTTTAGAAAACCAAGCCCCTTCCAGCCAAAGGGCAGGTGGATGGAGTGCCTTGCCTTCGGTCCTAGGCAGCAGTCCATCCCTCAGTGCTTTGTGGCAAAACATCAGTAACAAAGCCATCCACAACCAAAAGCAAACCCGGAGGATGTGTAGTTAACTTACTTAATAAGCAATCCCCATGTCACTCGTACAGCAGCACCAGCTGCAGACAGATCTCCCCTACTTTCAGAAGGAGTTTTTCTTATTTTTCTTTTACTCCATTATTAAGTAGTCATACTCATCAGTAATTCCCTTGACTTTGTAAGAAAAAAAGCATTTTAAAACATACATTAGAAGGTATGACTGACAAGCATAACAGAGTCTACTGTGTCTTTGAACTGATTTCCAAAGGTGTTTTACAAGAATAAAGGGAAAATAAAGTTCTATGGAACCGTGAACTTTTTACTGCTTAAGGAGTCCCACATGAACACTGCTGAAAGATGAAGTACCATAAACCCAAGACATCCACCTATATAATCCTCCCAATGATTATTACTTTTTTTTTTTTCCCTTCTGTGTGTTTCTCAGTTTTTTTCACAAGGACAGTAACTTACCTATGTAAAACCTATGGAAACCATCTTTAATGAGACATAAAAAAAAGGAGACAACTCTGTGAAAATAAGCTGCTATCAAAGCCTAATAGCTTTCTTCCAGCAATACAAAAGTGGATTTTGGCCTTATTCTCCTGTGGTTCATTCACAATAGGAAAGAAAGCAAAAAGTGGAAAAAGCATTTCTTGTGTGATGCAGCAGCAGTTCTGCAGATTTCAGTCTGTAATTCCAAATACCAAACCTGCCCGTACCATGCCCTCAGCTGGTGTGAGAAATGGCTTATCTGCTCTGAAGTCACTGTAGTTACTCCAATTCAGATTAGCTCCAAAAACCTCTTTCACCAAGATGTATTGCAATAGTGCATTGCCATTATTTAAGTCCAGATTTAAACGTACTACAGCAGAGGTGTTTAGTTGTGGGTTTTTTTTTAACCACAAGAAGTCCAGAAACACAGGCCTTTGTATCAGTATTTGGCTCCTGACTAAGTCTATTGTCACAGTGATTTTCCTAATAACAGCTATAAATGGATTTATAGGAGAGCAATGACCATGCAAAATGTCTCCGAGATGACTGTTTTATTTTATTTTCTCTCTTTTCCAGCATTACCCATTCCATACTGGGTCCTTGTAGGTGGTAAAGTACCAATACTTTCTACCCAGGGCAGCCAGAATGAAATGCCAGACACTTTTTAACAAGAAAGTCAACAATATCTTTTTAGACTGTTCAACACAGGAGTTTGTGAAAGCCTAGGCATTTGAGTACAGAGTCCTAAACTTGCAATACTTCAGTAATTTTCTGGGTCCCCAGCATTAACATATACTAAAAACATTAATCTACATATACAATTTTAATTCAACATACAAGATAATTAAAAAAATAATTAAGCCTGTTATATCACATATACTGGCAATACTGTGTGGCTACCGCTGCAGTACAGTGAATGACCTGTAGCTCACAGCTAATCAGTGCCTTCTAGATATTAAAAAGTAGCATCAGAACCAAGAAAGTAAGATTCAGGGGTGAGAGTTCTGCCTCCAGCAGGAGGGAGAGCATCCCCAAACTCAGCATCTCAGAAATTAAGGAAGAAGCAGAGGAATCATTTTCATATGTTCCTCCAAACTCTTCTCTAAATAGCAGCGCAGGTAAGAACCTGTATGAAGATTATGGCTATATGGTAAAGTTAAAAGGTTTTGTAACTACTAAACACCGTCCAGCCTGTCACCACCAGAATTGGGACCGGTGAGCAATATCAGAATTAAACTTCCCCTCTGCAAATGGTTTCCAGTCACTTAAGTGTTACCAAGACAACTCCAGCGACCAGAATACAAATTACCTTTAGGGTACCACGGTAAACTCCAGCACTTACCAACTCTGCATGCAAATTTAAATCACAACAATTTAAATGACAACTGTGTAAACAGCAGAAACTGTTAAACTATCACAGGAGTCAATGGTACTATAGTCAGGAAAAATGTTACTGGAGGCAGCAACAAAACGGAGCAAGAGGAGGAGGAGACGCACACATAAAAAAGTTCAGCCTTGTAATTCATGAGTGCCAGATGGGGGCTTCTCATTCCCTAGGAAACATCACTTTTTCTTTGACTTCTTCTTGTCCCGGATATCCACTATAAATAAGTCCCAAACGTTGGGGCAGAACTTTACGTGTAAGAAAGCCAGGCAGCTTTGGGTGTCAAGAGATGCCCGGTTATAAACAACCCTGGAGCTGTGCACTTCAATTGTTTTATTTCTGACAACTGCAAAAAAAGAAGGAGAAAAAAAGAAATATACCTTCTTTTGCCTTTGGCACTGATGTGTGAGGCAATCTTAAAACTCAGGAGTGTTAAAGAAATGCTCTGGATGCACGCACCATTCTGCAAAAATACTGCTAAACCAAGCACAGGGGTATTTATGTTACCAGCCCGAGAAATTAAGCTAGTAAATAGCATCACTAAGTGTAACTACAAGGACTTAGGCAACATAACAAAGAATTTTAAGATGCACGACAAGCTCAGAGACTGAAATCTGAGAACAAGGGAGGGGTGGGAAACACCGAAAGCTGCACTCCCCATTAAAGCTGAGTAACATACAGAAATTTTTTTTATCCTGTCAGAACATTTTTCACTGAAGAGTCCCAAATACTTTACAACCAGATTTTCAGGAGGACACTGGTGGTGCCCTCAATTTTAGGCTTCCATCAGGAGGTAACTTCACCTGAAACTTCTCATAACCAGTGAGAGCCAAGAGAGTTCTTGCCAAACTCCTTCCTCACCCTGCTGTCCCATCTGCATGCAGACTGTAACAAAAAGCAACAACAAAACAACCTGAAGCATTTAGGTGGAGGCACGTTAAACCGTGTCCCTTGAGAGCAAACAGTGGGGCAACAAGAATGAGAAAGCTACAAAGATAAGTGGAATAAACCAGTCTGCTGCCAGAACATCAACAACCATTTAAGATGTTACTGGTTATGTTAGATACACGGAATAAAGAAGATTTATTATTAGGCTCCATATTCCTCCAGGAAGACTCCTGAAATATTCCTGACAGGAGGTCTGGACCCTCTGGCAGTTTTACAGATCCCCCACACAAACGAAAGTCAGCTCAGAAGTCCTGCTGTCCACAGCTCACATAGCTGCTTGGGTGTTGCTGAAGTGTTCACACCCCTTTATTTTTCCTCTTACACTGACACTTTATCAAGTGCTTGGCTACAAGAGGATTTACTGATTAAAGTATCAACCGCAAGCAGCTCAACTACAGAGAGCCAAAAGCAAGGCAATGTGAGTGTGACCGCTCTGTTACACCTTTCCTTTTGCTAAGGTGAAGTCCTTTCTACCAGATTTAATAAAGTGCAGCTTTTAAGTAAAAATTCTCTCTCCTGCCAGGTTAAATTACTGTTGGATAGTCTGTATGACCAGGCAGGAGCCTCTGTTGGAGTACGACAGTTTGCCTGGTGAGACTCTCTGCGTAGCTAAAATCACTTGAGACGTTGATCATTCCATAGAAGATGACATAGGGTGCGACCTCCCATTATTAGGTCTTTCCTTGCCCAGCTGGAAGTAATTGATAAATCCCAGAAGAGTTTATTTCAAAAATCAAGACAACTCTCTTCATGTCTATGCATTAAAAAACCCTCACATTTTATAGTATATGAACATTCAGAAAAATATTTTGTAGAGCCTACGATTTATGTAGCTGGCTGGCCCTACGATGCCAAAGTATGCTAATCAGAGAGGATTCCCAAGGGGTCACGGCACAGAGTTATCAGAAAATCTTTGATATTTTGGGTCAATAATTTGGGTCAATTTTCAGTCACAGAGACTGAAAAAAAATCGGTTCTCAATTAAAATCCAACTCATTCAATGCTCAACCTGACACTAAAAGCAGCAGACTATTTCCCCAAATTCTGTAAACTCTGGTGCCTTTGCTGTTTGTGTGAGGAGCCAGGAAGAGCAGTTGTGCCAGCACAGTGGTCCTCATGACAGTAAGGGTGGATCTGATGGCAACCTAGGTTTTTAGTGACAACTCAAGAGAAAATAAAAATGGGATTTAACTGCCATGCTGGACTACATGATGGGCTATCTGAGCCCAATATTACTTGGGCGTTAAGTGCAACTGGGGAAGAGGAGTACAACGGAGTATGATAGTCATCAACTCTAATGACAATGTGCTGAACCGGCTGTGCCATGCAGACCTTCCTCTGCAAATCCCACAGTTAATCCAGCCTGTGGCTTATCTCATGTGGTCACCAGAGCTAGGAGAGATGAATGAAGGTTTCAGACCAAGTTTACAGAGTAATCACCCACTCCTTGATGGTAACATAATTAAAAATAATGAAAAACACAGAGATACAGAAATCCAGTTTCCCAAAAGATCACTCCCAACTATTCATCACTGTCAGAAGCTGCCCATTGAGCAGACAAGCCCTACCAAAGACAGGTGCAGGACTTTCAAGGGGCTCAATATCTAGATCAGTAGGATATTCAAAACCTGACAATAACTTTCACCATCTTTTCTAATGTGAATCAATCTGGCAGCTGACCAAAGTCATAAACCTCAGAACTTTCCTCAGTCTTCCAGTCTCATAAACAACTTTTCTGCTCCTTCTCCCTCCCTTCCCATTTCAAATCAAGTTGTAAATTTTAGCCCAAGCAATACAGTCTGGTCACATCTCAAGCTTGCATTAATCATCTCACTTATGCCTGGTTTCATGAGACACTACACTTCACAGAAGAACTGAGTCTAAACAGAAAGCTTGTAACTCTCAACCAGATGCAGCTGAGTGCCCTGCTGCGGTTCCTGGCCAGCCAAGTGAAATGAGACTCCCTGAAATGTTCTGGCCACCCAGAATATGCGAGCAGCAGCTTGAAACAGCTCCAAAGATCAGCCTGCATTCAGAAATGCTTTACTGCTGGAGCAGCCACTATGAGCAGGCAAGAGCCGGGGAGCTCGATGGCACTGAACAGCGACCATCTCTGACAAGAAAGGGCAGTTTGATGAACTGTAATTCCCACCAGACTCTCTAAGACTGGTGCACATCCACAGTAACTCCAACTTCAGTAAAACCACAGCAGGACTAAAACGTAGCCCTATCTATGCCATCCCTTCAACAATCATATATGCAGGAACAACTACTGAAGACTGGCAGTTTTTATTACCGAATTCACAACCTGTGGTTCTCCTTAGGGTTTTTTTTTAGCTCCTTCACTCTGAATTACAGGCATTTACAGTTTGAGGTTCTGTACACTTTCCCACTTGCCTGTTCAATAGCCTCAGATGATAAAATCTGAAGTTTCTGTAGTTCAGATGAGAAAACATCCTGCCCTTCAATAATTAGCTGCAGTCCTTCATAAAGTCACCGAAGCACTCAGACCAAAATAAAAATATAATGGTTTCAGCACTGTCTTGAATGGATGAGTGAAAAAATCTGCTTTCAGAGTACTCATCATATTCCAGGAGGCCAAGTGTGTGCTGGCAGCTGGCACTGAAGTCACAGCAACGCAGTAATTAAACTCTCAGTGGTGTGCAATACAGAGACATGGAAGAAATCTAACCAGGGGAATCACCTCTTCTCCCTGTGCTGGCGAGTCCTTCATTTTCAGACTGGAGGAACGATGGAGGCAGGAGGCACCTCTGTTGCACATTCCCTCTGCAAGTCAGTCCACGAAAACAATACAGAGTCCCTCACTTCTCTGTCAGGCCTTAAAAACTGCAGTAATCAAAGCCAATCAAAGCATGACAGAGCACTATGCTTAGCTGTAACTTCCCTGCTCATCAGCCATTCCCTGGAGGCCAGAGTCCCCCCTCTGATTGTTTAGAGAGGGGCGAAGGAAAGATTTTTCCTAGAGATCCTGCTTCACACCATGGCAAGAAGATGCTGTTCCTTCACATGTGCAGACCAAAGACTTCTAACTTGCTGGGAGTCAAACTGGGCTATGACATGGTGTGTAATAAATTAACCTGGCCCTGCTCATAAGCCAGCAGCAAGAATATGACTAACTTCAGCACCAATTGGAATTAATGTACAAAAGCACCAAGAGTTTCCTGCAAGCTGACAAATAAAGGCAAGACTTAACAGAATCAATTAAAATCTTCCTTCTGAAAAGGAAAATAAAAAGGGCACGAAAAGATCTTCACGATCCCTACTATGCAACAGCTACAAGGAACAGCTGTTAAGGAGAAGCTGTGTGACATGGTTCATCTCATCTCTCCATTACCAAGTGCTTGTTTTCCCAAAAGCAGAAGATGAGAATAAAGGAAAACAAATGCCTCAGCCTAAAGAAGTCAAGAACCGCAAATTACTATTGTTAGAAATAATTTTGTTCTAATGACTTTGTCCTACAGTACTCAGCATTGGGAAGTTCAATACCACTATCATTGATCACTGGGTGACTTCTCCATTCTCAGTCTATGTACACATTTCTCCATCAGTTGCCTCTGGGAAAGGAGAGGAAGCTGGTAAAGGAACACAGAGGGAAGGGTCCATCTGCATGGGGGGAAAAATAACTGCACACTGGCTTTGATGCTCTAAACTTCTCCCACATTTCTTTGGCCGTTATGGACAAAAAAAATAAGCAAAATAATGAATATGTAGTTAAACCCATTGTCAAGTCAAAAGCAACTCAATAGCAGCTCAATCCCAGGTCAGGTAATCACATAATAGGTATCCTTGGACACACATGTGGCCATTTATCATGAAATAGATTATTAATGAGGACAGATGTCTAAAACCAACCACACACCCCTCCCCTCAAAAAGCTAACAAAAACCCCAAACCCCAACTGACATCAAATGTGGAGCAAATGCAGCTGGAAAAATTTTGAAGGCAGAAGCTTCTCCAAATGGCCCTATGTTTAACACTCAAATTCCTCAAAACTACAGCCACTAGCCAGCGGGCATTTTCCTTCTGATGGACAGTCATTCACATGTCCAGCAGAAGCAGGTAACACACAGACTCACCCATCCTCCCTCCTCTGCCTTTGGGTCTTTATTAGGAGAGCCGCGGAAGGGACAAGTGGGTTAGCAGAGTAATTATTAGAGAAGGGAAGGGGCCTATGCACGAACGTACACCAACCTGCAAGCTTCCTTTCTCGTGCAAGGATGTGAAACTGCCAACAGATAGCAGAAAAAACCACTTACAATATTTTAATAAGAAAGTTTCTATTCCCTGCCTTGTGAAAAAAAAAAAAAAAGTTTTGTTTCTCCTAGAGCTAGCTCCATTCTTTTCCTTTTTTCTTCTTGGCTCTTGGTCTGTGGCAGTTCATTATGAAGATATGAACATTTCACTTTGTTCCTGGGTCAGCTAGGTCCTGTCATACAATTCAATTGGCAGGTGAATTTTAAATGGGTCAGAACTGATAGTAAGCTGTTAAAATGAAAATAAGCCAATTGTCCCCAGGAATAGAAAAGAACAGAGGGGACTTTCAGAGAATCTGTGTCTCCAGGTAACCTTTGTTATGTAATGGAGCTGCCTTACACTGATTTTTTTTTTTTTTTTAATTTTTCTTTTTCCACAGAAGTGACTAAGTCAAGGTTTGCTAACAGTGGAATAGCTGTTTATCAAGGGGTAAACTTGGTAAATGCATACAATGCCTGGATACACTGTAGGACTCTCCGGCTGTAAGAATCACAGCCTGTGGGTCCTGCACATGCAGGACAGGGGCTTCTCACGGTCCCTGCGAGGCTGCTGCAGTGAGCAGGGACCAGCCACAGGTCTAAGGCTACAACACACAGAAATGCCCAAATGCAAATTAAGGACTAACAGTGACCTGTCTTGCATAGCAAAGATTTATTGGTTTGCTGGCAGCCTCCCAAAGACTAAATTTGACTCTTCCCTAAAGCCAGATACACTACGTACAAGGGTATAGAATTATTTTGGTGACAAATGAATTTATAAGTAGTTGCTTAGAAGTCTTCAGGCTCATGACAGTTTTCTCTGAAAACACCAAGTCCTTTGCTAACCCAATTCAGACACGGATCAAGATTTAGATCAAACCCTTGTTGTCCTTTCCACAAGTCATTCAAGGCCAAACGGAGACCAGTCACTAATATTTAAAACGTAACTGATGATGGCTACTGGCTGCTGAGAGGACCCTGTTCAAAATTATATCCTCTCAAGAAATCCTCACTGATCAAAATCCAAGTCAGAAGGCAAAACCCTCCTGCTTCTCCAAGTCATGCTGTGCTTCCAAAGATAGCCTGGGAGAGCTCTCCTAGTGGGCTAATCTGAATTTACGTAAACTCAAATGGAGAACAAAGTCTGGTCTTCTGTGTTTTCGCTGCAGTAAAACAAGAAGAAGAGTGGAAAGCCACAGACATCTGCTGCTGTCCTTGCAGTCACAGTCCAGTTTTCTCTGGCCCAGCTTTTCTGCTTTGAGACCAGAATGTTTAACAAATTTTTAAATAGCAGAGCAATACAAAATCTGCAATTATTTCAGCTTCAGGCCTGTCCTTAGAGAGTCAATATTATCTAAAAACTAATAAAAACATTCAGAACACACACACGCAACAAAATTACAATTTGAAATATTTTTCTATAGTCAGCAATAAGAGACTACTTAGATCTGATTTATGCAAACATAAAATTGCAGAAAAAATACATCCTGCAGTGATATTTCCACCCCCTTCCCAACCACCACCTTGAAAAGTATGTATTGTTTTCTGCTTTATTTGAATTCATTCTTAAAACTGGATGTTTATGTCAGTTTTTATTAGTTGTTTTCACTGCTGTTTCTCAGTGCGATTTTACTGTACAACTTGCCCCACTGCAGAATCTTTTTTTATTGATGCAGCAAAGAGGCTGCCAGGGTGAAGCTTTAGTTTGTAGTTTAGTCCTTTTATTATTAGTCTACATGTTTGCGATCATCTTTTATAAATCAATAAGACATTTTATAACAGTGAAAGTGAAAAAGAAGCCAAAAATGAAAACCTCCCTCCAACCTTGCAAGGACACAGCAGAGCCCTGAATCAGTGACACCCGAGGTGCATCACAGTTGGCTGAACCCCCATTCCGTGGCTGCATTGCCCCAAGGTTTCCTTCCTTCCCTGAATCCCAGGTGTCCCCAGGAAGAAATCCCAATACAAGGTGGAAGAAGCACGTGAGCACACATGCACCAGCCCACAACCTCTACTCTTCCAGAGCAACATGCTGCCACCTCCAAACTAAGCTGGGAGAGGTGGAAAAGAGGAGTCAAGCCAGCCTCCACATTCCCCCCGCACCTTTCCTTCCCAGGATTCTTATGTCACCTGTCAGTTATAAAACCTGCTCTCTGCAGGGACAAACCTCCTCTGGAGCAGCTACGTCCCAGATGTCTCCAAGCTGACCACTCTGCCAACAGCCACAGCCACACTCAGCAGCTCTCACGTCCCAACCGAATGCTGTTATGGTGCTGGGCATAAGCAGGGTGAGATGCCATTTCCACACTGTAGCGCTTTGCAATCTATATTATGACAAGATAATAAGTCAAGAGCGTCGTAACATCACATTTGAACAGTGACAATCCTCTCTACCTGCCCCCAGGGCACCTATAAATCACAACCCCTCCTCCAGAATGCGTGCATCTGTAATTTTATGGATTCAAAAGGTCAAAACTTTACCTGCTTTTACTGTAATGCTATTCATACATTATTAAAACCTTTTAGGAATTACCTGCTTGTTCCAGGCCCTCCCACAGGGCTGGGCAGCAAGGGCACACTAGCTAGGGAATTGTTATATATTCCATGTCAAGGACAACAATTCAAAGTCAAGCACAGAAGAAAAAGACGCTAAAGAAGGCAATGTCTTAATCTTTCTAATTCAGCTCTAAAATAACCATTTTTATTTGAATTTGTGTGCATTACACAACTAAAACTAGACTCTCTCATTTGAGCACATTTTATCCAAAAGTAGCAAGATGCTCTATAAGACTTCCCACATACGAATTGTAAGGAGCAAGCAAGAAATCACTGTACCTGCACAAGAAATTCAGCTGCTTCTAATCTATTTACGAAAGCCCAAGGCATCAAACAGCCTATGGAGATGGAGTAATATCGCGTTCATCTGAAACTCTGAGAGAAGACTGATCCCAAGTAGTCAGTCCTCTTTCCTCCTCCAGCTGTACGTACTGGAGAGCCCACACCTGCCATAGCTTTACACCCTCTTGCCAGAAAGATGGAATACTGATTTTTGCCCAGGGAAAAGGATGAGAAAAACAGAGAGACACAAACAATGTTTAACAGCATTTTCTAAAGCTTTTTTTTTTTTTAAAGACTCCCTTTGAAGATTAATAACTAGTTTATTCCCGATTAGTTTGGAAGATTTAATTCAAAACACAGCAGAAGGCAGCACGACAAATCCGATGTTGAGTTTAACTAAACAAAAAACAAACAAAAAAAAAAGATGCCAACTTTTCAGGCAATGTCTTCTCCAAACAGCATCACACAGCTGCTAACAGGTACAAAATGCTGCAAACTTTAACACGGAGGATGGTCACCATTTTGTGTGACAGCACTGTCTACATCTTAAAAGAGGAACAGCCTG
Organism: Stercorarius parasiticus; assembly: GCA_013396915.1. NCBI lineage: Eukaryota > Metazoa > Chordata > Aves > Charadriiformes > Stercorariidae > Stercorarius > Stercorarius parasiticus. The sequence continues at coordinate 120,743 of VWZL01000860.1, forward strand.
TTAGCAGAAAACATAACTCTTCCTGAAAAGTTTTAACGTACTTGCTGGAAATCAACCTTCTAGCATGTGTGTGCTTGCACACACACACACACACGCATGCACGTACTCATACACAGTTGTTACGATCTTAACTATCCATCCTCAGTTATTTGGAAAGTATGCAACTCTACAACCACCTATCTAGCAGCAATATGCCTTTCCAAGCATCCTCAAACTCAGAAATATTACTGATATGGTTATAGCTCCTTGTTTTCCAGGAGATACGACTTACTTATGAGCCAATAAGCACATACACGTCACTGTTTACAATGCTCAAGTGCCTGTTTCTGCTTACTTATTCAAAGATTGAGTGGACAAGGAGTGCAACCCTATGACCGAAAGATGCACATACAGTAACCAGGGAACCTCCTGGCTATCCCATGGCTCCCACACTTTGGAGGACCCTCCTAGCCACTTCTGCAGCGTCATTCTCTGACGAATGGAAACCTGCGCTCCATTCTGAGTTTTCAAAACTTGCTCAAACAGCTGCACACGAAACACTTCAGGACTGAACACGCAGGAATATTCAGTCTTTGTGACACCCTATTAGAAACTTTGCTGGGGTCTTACAAGCCATGCTAGCCCGCCATCCTTCTGCAGCACTGACGGCAGTGAATGGACTGATTTTTAACAATACAAATGAACCCCAGTGACACATTACATTTTTAAAACTTAGTTTTTAAAAGAGCTGCCAGAAGCCTCAGCCTACTGCTAAGGGCAGCAGGTATTTGAACACCGAAAAAATCAGATTTCACTGGAAATCTGGGGAATTCAGGGAGACCTTCCTCCTCCCTCTCTCCCATCAACGGATGTACGCTGGTAGAGTACCAAGGGCAAGGACCACCAAGCCCAGCTATAGCCATAGGCAGCTCTTTGTGAAAATAAGCAATATTTGAATCTAGTTTCAGACCATGCGCTGCATTTTGACTGCCCTCTCATCCATTTGAAATTGCAGATGGGAATCCTGCTCCTTAGTAAGAGAAATACAACAACAGCAAGGAACTGGGAAGCATCTGGTCTGCCTTCCCCTATCCTAATCTCATGGGAACAGTTGCTACCACTCAGTAATCTGACCTTTTGACTGGGTTGTGCTTGAATTATCCTGGTAGCCTCACCCTTTCAACCCACCTCCTGCTTTCAGTTCATCTTAATTTATTGCCTATTTCCATAATGTGCTCCTTTGGTGACCTGTGTATAAACAACAGTCACTTATACAAATCAACATTTTCATTTCGTTCAAATGTTTTCATATTTATCTGTCATCTGCATAGTATTTTGGACTAAAAATCTCTCCCTTCAGATATCCCACGTCTTACCTTAATGTTATACTTCCTTCTCATTTACCTTGTAACATTTGCAAGAATGAATCATGAAATAAAAAAACCTGTGAAGTTACAATGCTGCTTATGTTACTGTGCTTGGAATAAATAGACCTTAACATCACAACATGCTGAGCCACCCTAACATCTGTCAGGACATCATAAACTCACTGCGCTGCAGTATCACGTATCCATTCTTAAGGCTGAGGTTTCTCCAAAGCCTGGAAACTCCAAATACGCTTTATTTCTTAACATCCCTTGAGATGTCATTGTCCTAGAAACTCTTCCTAGGAACAGTCAATATCAACAGTGAAGCCAAACAGGTTTACTTTCACTCCCAAGAACCTTCTCCACTTTTCAGACATTCATTGAAAGCATTTACCGAACTGCTCCCTCTCACAGGATGTTCTGAGTACCAGTTTGATGGACACGTTACCAGCAATGTCTGCTGCTAGCAGAAATGAGTGATGTTTAGTCTTGCATGTTCTACTAAGTACTAATATCAATTATGAGTTCTTGTACACTTACAACGTAACATGTCCCGCCTGGACGTGTTCCTGTGCAACCTGCTCTAAGGTGACCCTGCTCTGGCAGGGGGTTGGACTAGATGATCTCCAGAGGTCCCTTCCAACCCTATGATTCTATGACTCTACGTTCACTGGTCTGTACTTGTAAATCATGATCACTGATGTAGCAGCAAGGCCACGTTCATATCTTTGCTGTAGAGAAGGACAGCACAGCATCTCATGTAATAGCAACAAAAATCATCCCCCAATGAAATCAAACAAACAAACATGTTTCCCAGAAAAGATCAGACCCTCCATGGTCCAGCCTTATTGATGCATATGAGCTCAAGGTTGGAGCCACTCACCTCTCTCTCCTACCCCCTCGCCACACGGCATGTATAGTACACACTTGTGCATAGGCACTCACAGCTTTATGATATTGTACATGGCAACGAGCAGCTGAGTTTAAAACACAACCACAAGAATCTGTAACAAGTAAACCACAATGAAATTCTGGGTCTGTCAGGGTGAGTGTGGAGATTGTTTCGGGTTGTAGCACGAAGCACAGGAAGCTTCTGTGCTTTACCTTATTTCTAATAGGCAGAAAGCTTCTTGTCTGCATTTTATTACCTGCCCTTGAATAAGTAAGACTATTTGCTCAATGGTGCAGCACCTCAGATATGAATAAGCCTAAGCAAATTTATTCTTAGTGAATCTCCACTGACATCACGAAGTTTTATTACATCTAGCTTTCAGACTGGCAGAAGCGTGAGCAAGCATGAATCTAGTGTTCTAGGTCCAGGCAGCCCAGAGAGTCTCCACTCCAAGCTGGCTCTGATCCCAACAACTTTAACTGAATCACTTACCCTCTCTTCTTAGTTTCCCATCTTTCATCTGGAACTTTAATACATACTTCACAGCCCCGATAAAAACAATCCCATTATTTAAAGTTTGCAGAGCACTTTGAAGATGAAAAGCGCTATGTTTTGTCACTAGCACAGCTTCAACAGAGAGACATGGTTTATTTTTGCTCAGGAAATTTCTGCCATTTAGTTCTGTTTGAAGAATGTATTTATCTGGAGAAAAATCTACTTTATATGAATAAGAAGTAATGTATTTAATAACATGCCCGGAAAAAAAACACCAAAAACAAAAACCCCCAGAAAAGAGGAAACATGGCACAACAGGAAAAGATCCTGGACTCGAAATGTTGGCTGGATCAGAAAGCTGCATTGTCTCTCCAAAGCACCCTGGAGATTTCAGGGATCCCTGGAGTGATCCTACGTGTTCATGACACAAGCCAGAGCAGGCAATTGTATTGCATCAAAACTCTGAGGGTTCTAAGCTTCAAGAAATGTTTGCCTTTTGCTTAGTTGCCCTCGCTTCACGCTTAAGATAATAACGTAGTAGATCTTCCCTGTGAAGTCATAACCTCACCTACTGGAGTCAATAAAGATTTTCCATCCGAATGAGCAGTTCTTGCTCCTTAAGTGGATTCTACTTCATCAAAGCTGCATCGGTACATATTGCCATAATAAAGTGCATGTTGCAGAACGTGACCTAAAGGAACATCTTATATCCTTCCTTGACTTCTTGCTGGTCAGAGGTGTATGACAGCTGGGGCCTGAAGCAAGGCAGCTACATGGATCTAGACTTGCCTGTTGTTTCCACACACTGACCCAGACCAATCCTGCTGCACAAACTGCCAAGTTTATGCTACTTTCTCAAAATATGACATCATGTGATTTCACACACCCCCCCTTCATTTCTTTCAAAGAGGGGGGTTGCTTTTGTTTTGTTTAATTTGTTGTAACTGCTGGCATGTTTGAGGAGAGCAGCATCCCAGCTACAATAGTTTTGGAAGCTGGATTCATTGTGTTGTGACGGGTTGCTCAGGGCTCTCTCTACATTTTTCCATTTCCTTGGCAGAGCTGCAAGCGGTACAATGTCAGAAGACAAATTACAGAGGCATTTACCCAGTTCTGGGGCTTGTTGTTTGCTGTTCAGCCTTGACCGAACTGGCGTGATGTACTGAGTGTGCTCCACTGCTTGTGGGACAATTTTCTTGGCACTGCAAAGAGACTCGTCATCGTATTTTTGGACAAATACACTGTGCTAAACATACCTAAGTATTTTAGGCCACAACCCTAGTCGACATAAACCAGCTTAGCTTTACAGAAATCAACACAGCCGTTTACATTCACTGCTGCTAAGGATTCAGTCCTTCAACGTCGTATCAGTTTGATAACAGGGATTTTGAAACACACAGCACTGCAGGATTCGTGTTTGTTTATTACTGTACAAACTTTAAAACAGTCATCATAAAAGCTTCCAGTACAATCATCAACGAACACCATTCACACAAAAGCAGTATGGGAACTTGGCCAGCTTATAAATAATGAGCACATGCATTGTATGTGCTGTTACCAGCTATATCTGTAAAATCGCCCACAGCTCAGCAATGGAAGAAGTCACACCAGGGCAACTTTACCAGAGAAGCCCACATCATACCCAGTAACCTGACTTGCTCTCAACATCTCACAGGGTGTTAATTCTCCTTCAGTAGTCTTCCTGCCCCTAGTGCTCTTTCCTTTTCCCCCCCAAGCATTTTTCCTCTATCCCAACTGCCATTTCAGCCTCTAACTTCAACTGCATTACCTTGAGAGCTTCTTTTAACGCGCCAGTTCCTGGCTATCCAAGGAACAGGCAGGTACCTACGTGTTTCATGCATAACCAGCATGGTCACCTCTCCCTGACAGCTCTTGGGTCTCATGCTTCGCCTCAAGTTTGAGAGAGATTCACTGAAATATTAGCCAAAGTGCTTCAGCTTATTCATGGATTTACAGCTTTGTAGGAAGACCTTTAAAGCAAGAAGGAACTTATTTTTCACGTTTAAACGAAATATGTGAGAAATATGACAGTAGGAAAAAAGGCTCAAATTCTTCTCCCTTCCACATATCTCGTCCAGTTTGACCTTTCTTGCACAATCAAGGCAGTGCTGCATCTAAGGTTGGGACAAGGTACCAAGCTTCAGAACAAGGATTTAACTTGCTCTCAAAGTGCAATAGAGCTATGGAATATCTGTAGGCAGATTCTGTAGTTTTTAGGGATAAAAGAACTGGATCGTAAAATAATTCAGAAGCGAGGCGAACACATCTCTCAGCTCTTTTCTCAGGGAAGAGGGGATTCCTCCTCTTCTACTGCTGTGGAGTTTCCCCTAATCCAGAAAGTGCTGTTTGGGCTGGTTGAGAAAGAAAAATCCCAAGCAAAAGTCCTTCCTCTTTAGAACATAAGAGCAAGCAAGTGTAAGTGAACTTCAGTCTGGATGCCAGTGTCCATCCCAGCACTAAAAAAATGCTTTTGAGATCTAGACATACTTCCAGTACAATAACAAGGCACCTGGTGGAGCCCTGAATGCCACTCACAGAAAGGTTTGGGTGAGAAACCAAGTGAAAAGCACATTTGTGGAGATGTAATGGATCATACCCATCCGTGACAGGTGCAGTTCTGCAAATCTAAGTTGAGCTATGCTCCCTTATAGCAGTCCTGTGTTCATACCCATGTCAAGAAATCCCATCAGGCATGCAGGCCTGATGCAAGGCATCATTGACATTTTCTCAAATATGCAGCGCTCTATCTATTACTCACTTCAAAGCCTTTCCTAATATGCTATAAGGTTCTGGAAATTATTCCTCGAACAGGTTAATTCATTAAACGGTTGGAATACTTTCCATTTTTTGCTTACACAAAGAGTTCATCCTGTGGTTTTGCTTTAATGATTATTTGTATAAGGTATTAGGTTGACTAGTAATAAACAATTTTATTAAAAAATATATTGACTAAATCTATTTAAAATCTATTTACATTAAACTCGATTTCTGCACCAATCATGAAAACATAACACAATTCTGCTTCTTTTCACCATGGATGGTGGTATTATGTAAAATTAGTGCAATACAGCAGTGCATAAAGGCTTCAAAAGAACAGACACATTGCTGAATCTGGATGTGAAGAGGAAGAGCTGATCTTAGAAGGAAAAGTTATTACAGGTTATAAGAAGGAACAACGTAGCTGGGGATTCAAAGCAAGGATAACAGCCACTGGGTTCATCTCCTTGGCTGCCTCCTTTACATGGAAAGCACAAAATTAGCAATGTCTGCATTATCTTTAAAGCCCTCTGTAATACCAGGGATTAGGAAAGAACTCAATTTAAATGTGAACCACTCATTCTCTGTTCTCTTCTGTTCCGCACCCCCCAGCACCCCTGCTTGCCCAAGTTGTTCACTCCCTGTACCCTGTCCTGCCCCAGCACGGTCACAGCTCTGGGACAAAGATTACCCTTATCACATGCCTGCATGACGTCCTGAACTACAAGGTCCTAATTCTTCATGACAGTTCCCTTGGGGGCTGCCTCCATAAAAATTAAGTTATTAATCACCAACAAATCTGTTAGGTTCCTAGATCCCATGCGTATGGGCACACACATGTGTGTACACGTCATCGAGAAAGACTAAGAAAAACATTTCCTGATTTTGCTCTTTGCTGAGATGTAGCCACTGGAGACATTTCTGTTCGTCTGGCCAGCACTAAGACAAAAGATCAAGTAATGCAAACATGCCAACTCTTCTTAGTTTTAATCCTTTTCCCGATACTTTCTTCTAATACACAGTATCATTTTGCACCTAAGTGAACCCTAGCAATATCATGGAGTCTTTCTTGCAGAAAATGTTAAAATAAAGTCTAAATCATTGAATTTAGGAAGTAAGTACTGAAGATCAAAAGACAGAACTGCACTACTGACTCAAAGCCCTGAAAATGGTTCCTAAGACTTCAGCAAGCCTGAGGGGACCTCAATAGAGTACCACTAACAGGGATGCTTTTTTAATTATCTGAAGGAAAACACTTGGAACCAGAAGTATGGAGGCACTGAGTCTTTACCTGAACAAGTCTAACACCTGGGATATCTTCTCATCCCATGAAGGAAGCAGGAAGGGGAAAAAAATAATAAATAAATCCTACTTTCTAGGAAGTGACAGCTGGAAAATGCAATGCTGTTTACCGTCTCAAATGTTTAATTTTCACACGGAAGAATTTGATTCTATACAAACTCTTTCCTATGCCAGGGATCTCCCAGTCTTTCAGGGACTGTCCACATGTTACTTGCATGAGACAGGGACCATCACTTCTGTGTCACGCATATCCACAGTGAATAACAACTAGAGCCAGCCAGTCTCCCCCCATCAGAGTGTGTGCACATATCCCAGGTTGAAAGTCTCGTTTTCTTTATCAGAGCCTATTTTCCTTCAGGCTAAATCCTTCACCATCTTTTCTCTGGCTCCTGCCATATGCAAATGTCAAAGGGTCACATAAGAAACAGTGAGATGGAAAGGAATGAGGACAGAAACATCTACCAACCAGAGCGGTGCTGCCTGCAGACTCTCAGTCCCAGACCAGAGGCGTTTTCCTCCTTGCTGTCTTTCAGCATAAAGGAACAAGCACTGTGCAAATATACAAAGATAAAGGAGATCCTTAGATGCAAAAGGATTTTAATGACTGGATTTCACTGGGATCCTGATTACGCTTGGCTTGCAGTGTTCATCTCATTTGGAATGATGTTGCATCATTTCCTCGATAAAGAGAAGGAAGAATGCGAATCATCTGGTTTCACTGAATCTCATAAAATACAGGTTGTTCTCTTCCAATTCAAAGACGTGGCAGTGACAAATTTTCTAGCAGCTATTCAGAGACTTAAAAGAGCAGTTAAGCTTCCACACTTAAATCTCCTTCCCTCAAGATATTTTGTAGGCCCCATACCATTTCTGTATTTGGAATGGATTTCCATACTTTTGAACTGAAACAGATGGAGATAAGTGACATGCATAAAGGGCCCAGAAAATTTTCCTTTAGCAATCAGACTAAAGAGTTTTGAGGACTAATTCAAAAAGTACGAAAGAAGCCATGACAAGGCCAAAGCTGTTGCTGGTTGTGCTGGGTCACGACAGAGCTCACTGACGGAAGTCAGACATCCTCCATGAGACTAAACTTCCCAATATCAAAATTAAGGATTGTTTTTCCTCCTGGACTTCCCCCTTTCCTTTTTGCTCCAAACACACACATGTGGGTGGCTTAGGGCTCCTTCACTGACACTTAAACCTATGTTTTATTTCACACTTGTTGCAGAGTAGGTATATGCACACTAGAAATCATCCTTGAACCCTCGAAGTCTGCAAAGGGAGAGACAATCATGGCCAGGCTCTAGTACTTGCATCCTTACAGAGTACCAAGGAAACCTGTAGAACCCCCAGACCCTCAGGGGAATTGCAGGCATGGAAAAGCAGCAGCACTCCCAAGCAGAGGAACACAGAGGTGGCTACTTCTCACAGCTCCCCAGGATGCCTTTACCCCCCATGCTGCTGGCTCTGAATAACACCACTGAGTCTTTGAAAGAGTCTCCACAAGTTTAAGAGCAAGTCAGGCTGAGAGCAGCTGTAGAGAAGTATAAAAAAAGGTCTATTTCTCAGGGAGATCAGCCTCCTGTACAGGAAGGACAGGGTGCCCAGTGTGCCAAAGACACGCTCTTTGCCAAAACACCAAAAAGAAGCAATAGAAAGCTGTAAGTCAGTCTGCCAGTTCCACAAACACAAACTGACTCCAAAGCTAACACTGGATTACAAAGAATTACTTTTCTGTTTGTGTTAAGCAAACCCCTCGAACAACACTTAAAAAAGCTCACTATTTAAGCAGCAAGTGTTGAGGCCACCTAACAATTATCAGCAGAGACAACAACAGTTAAAATAAAAACCAAGTATAATTAAGAAGAGGCAAACACTTTAGTACATTTCTGCATTTCCCCCCAGAAATATTATGTTTTCTACATAGAGAAACAAGTATTCTGGTTATGGCACGCATTAAGCAACCAGGGGAAAAAATAAAATAATCAGAGCATGGAAATCACAAAGCAAGTTAAACAAAAGCAAAGAATTTTCAACATCCTGACACAAGAGGAAATATTTAGAAATTTAATTAACACTGACCACTGTACATTAGGCTTGCTATTTCCCAAGGGGCTTGACATTTTGGATGGTGCGAGAACACTGAGAAATATCAACTCTTGCAGAAAGAACTGTTGTTAAAATCTAAAACCCACTCTGAAACACAAAGACTATTGGCACAGCATTAAAATAATAGCTGGAACTGTCAGTCTGGGCTCAGCGAGAGCAGAACTACTCAGAGGAAGCACGTGAACCTGCCAAGTGATATGCTGCGGAGATTTTTGCAGAATGCTGCCTCACACCCTTGCACCTGTAGCCGAGATCAGCAACAAAAGCAGAACTGCATCTGCTTCAGGGCAGCCACTACTAACTGAACTGTGTTTCTCCACCTGCCTTCCTAGAGTCAACTCTGCAATACAGTTGGCTACATCTGACCTACAAAAACTTAACATTTCCTGCAAACCCCAAGCACAACTATTCGTTCAAGTCTTTTTCCATTAATGTCTCCTACAGAGTCACCACTACAGGGTAAACAAACCACCCCGCAAGCCACAGCACAGTCACAGCTGGTCTATGGGCAGGCGAGGCACACAAAGATGCTGCTTCCAGTTTTAGAGAGGACATTTCCAAAGGATTTCCTCTGGATGGCAGCTGAAACTGCCGTCACCCTGTAGGCAATATAAAACCTCCTGGCTGGTTCTTTGGGAAGGTTTTCTCTAAAGTGAATGCACTGGATCATGTTGTATTTCACCCCAAGTGATGCACAGCCTCTTCCTCTCTGCCCTCACCTCTGATCCACGCTGAATGCAGACACCAGTGCCTCCACAGGGGTCTTTCTCCTTCTTTCACTGCGTTTTTGCACCAAAAGTTTCCCACCCTTCCTTTAATGCTCGGCTGTCAGATGATTTACTGGAGTCCCCTGATCTCACTTGTCTTCTCCTATCTGCCAACAAGTAAGGATCTCAGGTCCTAGTATCTGTGTTTCCCCATTCCCTGAAAACCTCCCCTGAGCAGCTGCCTGCTATAGTACTTCCATTCACATCTCTGCAAAAGCCCCAGCTCTATCATAGCACTGAAGAGAAACCTGGTAGAGGCCACTCCAAACAAGAGTTTTTGTCATGAACAGCAAACTGCTGACAGTGAAGCCAAACTCAGCAACAACAGAGACTTGCCTGAGGCACTCATGACAGTAAGTCATATTGCCTTCTGAAATAAATATGGCATCAGTCATGACAAATGCTCTCAGTGACTGGTCTCTGTATTTTCACGTAAATAAAAAGGAGTTTTCAGTTGCTTAAGGTCAATTTCCATCACACCAGTTTATATTTGCATCATTTTTATTTTCTTACTCATTTATTTCATTTGCTTTGCATTCCTAGAATCCAAGGCCTTCACAACAAAGACCTCAATGCCTTTTTTGCTACAAAAACAAATAATACCGCCTGATTCTGCTGATGCAAGCACAGAGCCATGGGCACATCCACCCAGGGGAATTTTTCAATGCCATACAGCTCTATAGTGTCCAGGGGGTCCAGATGCAGTTGTTACTACTGTCGATCTTTAGGATCCAGAGATCAAGAACCACCTTTATCATTGCACTCTTTTGATAAGCTTAGATGACTTCCAGGGGCCACACTATGACAAACATCTGTGTTTGCCTACAGTTATTACTGAGTTACACTGTGTGAACCAGAGATCACTGGAAAGGTTCACTGACTTCAGAGCCTGTGTCAACATACACCAGGTGAGAATTTAACTCTGCCTAATAGAAAGACAAAAGCACAGAGCTTCTGCTCTTGAGCCTGTGAGACAGAGATTTGTGCACCTCAGCTCTCCTGATAGTTCCATTTGGCCAAATGGATTTGTGCTTAAAAACAACCAACCTGAAGGTTTGCCAGATCCAGGGCTGGTAGGAACATGTTCCGTTTCCTCAAAGACTAGTTATTAGACTAAGATAATGTGTGATACCTAGTTCACATATACACTAAAAAAGTAAATTCCTGTATGTTTTCAATTAATTATGGAGTTCAAGCAAAGAAATGCACGGTCTTTCTAGTATGTCATTAGCACAGGATACCTTTCTTCTCCACAAATACAGCACCTGTATTTCAGTGGAAACCACACTTGTTAAAATAGGATCCTTATTTATTGAGCTAGTTTAGGCAGATCATCATAATTTTTCACGCAGAATTCATATTCTCCAAAAGACATAGGTTCAGAAGTTTATCACAGCTAGAAAGGGGCAGCGTTTCTTTACACTGCAGCATCCCAAAGATTTCCAGATTTCTCACCGAACACTAAAATTACTGAGAACTATCACCACGCAGTCTATCCCTCTTAATCGTGTGTTACTCAGGAGGGAAGGAAGAAGCAAGTTTGCCAGGAGCAACAGCAAGTACTTAAAAATATTCCCATTTGGATGTGCAAAAGTACTTCAAATGGCTGGTTAGAGATCAGTGGCTTCCAGCTCATCTGACTGCCAGCAAGCCTTCATAAGTTAAGACATTCTGAAACCAAAGAAAGCTCTTCTCTCAGTTCTTCCAATATGATTCCCAAATGAGTCTTTTTGGTTGGAAAAAATTGTGCCCGTGGTTCCAAATGAACACTACCCCCACCGCTCTATCTTTAAGATCAAATCAAGTGACACCTGCTACAAAGAAATCAAGCAAAATTAAATTTTTATTTCAGCTTTTATATCACTTGGACCCAAACTAAACTGCAAGATGCATTCATCAAAGGGTTAAAACACCTGCCTAGCTCTCGTCGCTGTAAGCTTAGTGCTGTAATTTTTATTATTTTTAGAATGCACAGTTTTTGTCATTTATAAAAAAAAACTTAAAAGTTATTGGTTTCTAGATTTTTTTATTACTTGCACTGCAGTACAAATATAAAAGCATTATTTTTTACCGCCTTAGCATATGAATGCCTTATGATGATCCAGTACATTACATTAAGACCAAGAGAATTAGAAGGCAATAGCACACTTGTGTCCAAAGCTAATATAGACGTCTGCACGTACTAAGTGCTGTTATATTTGAGTGGTCTTCACAAGAAGAGCCAAATCTTCCTCATACACAATACAACCCTTGTTTACATGTCTGCTCAGAGCAGCATGATTAACTTGACTGGGCTTGGTAACAGAGCAGCACTCTTTAGCCCAAAGAGTGAGATAACGATATAATTACTCTCTCAGGAGAAGGCTAAAGGCAAGCCTCAGAGCTGACCTTCTCAGACACTCACGTACAATTGTGTCTTAGCATTTAATTAGTCTAATCTGACCTGAAAACATTTGCTATCACATCAGCACCGTGAAAGAACACGTAGCACAAAGTCAAAGTGGCAGTGACTCAAAACAAACACAACCTACCACTGTGAAACAGAATTAAAAATAAAAGATACAGTCAGTGTTTCAGTGGGTTTTTTAAAATCACTAAGCATTGTCAAATACTCATCTCTGACAAGGATCAGCAGCAGTGGACAGAAAACACTGAGCTACCTCTGGATCCCACCAACTGTAGAAGAGCTCTTTAAAAATGCATCCAAGAAACAATTTTCTCATGCTGCAAGTCAAGTTTTATTTAAACAAACTAAAAGCCAGACAACGAAGAAACTGCAGGGACCCAGGCACCACACACATCTCAGCATCTCCGAGGCTTTGTGCTGGAGAGCAATCACTCAGCCCTGAATGCCTGGGCTGGACTCTCCATAAGAATACAAAGAGCTTTCCACTTCCCCCATGAATCCTTAATTTCTCAATCTGAGAGAATGCTGTTGGGAGTTTAAGTGATTGGCATTTGAAGCCAAATGCAAGTTATTAAACACAAAGAAAACAAAGGCTTCTAGTACTTGTTTTTCTGTCTTAGTTTATACTTTGCTTCCACAGCATCATGGTTTAACCCCAGCTGGCAACTAAGCACCCCACAGCCGCTCCCTCACTCCCCCCAGGTGAGATGAGGGAGAAAACAAGATGGGTTTTCCCTCACACAGTCACTGATGTTTCAGAGGACCTGCCATAATCATAAGGAACCACATTCCTGCTTTCAAATGCTTGAAGATGCCACTTGCTACACCACTTAAGAAAAACTAAATACAGGTAAAGCTTGTAACATGTTCTTTCCAGCAGTTAATACACTGACCTCAGCACAGTACCATCTCCTTATGCTTCCCCATGTGTGGACTTCAGAAATGGTCTTTTTGTTCCAGTAACACAGCAAATACAACATGGTCCCAACCACACTAATAATAAAAACCTAACTGACATAAGTTATGTTACTATAGTCAAGCTAGTCCTTATGTCTGTCACACAATTTGCTGGCCCATCTACCTACCCATTTCTAATACTACTCCAAAAAAACGCAAGTAATATCTTTTTGAGTAGCTAAAATAAATATGTTCGTCAGCCCTACTACGTTTGCATCCACTATTAAGTGTAAAGAACTTCCAGAGGCAATACATAAAGCCAGGACTGACTGAAGTCCCACACAGTGGGGTACGAAACCCAGGTAAGTTTCATTCTGCTTTTACTTTTGCATCCTCATTTTGGTAGGACAATCCCCAGAGATGTCTATTCATATGCAATGTGAGGTCTCCTTTTCCTTCCTCGTGCCAAAAATAATGCATTACCATCTGTTCACAACTAACAGACATGAACTGCTTTCACAATCATCCTGTGTAAAAGCTGGAAAACCTCGCGCCAACCTCTGCCCAACACAAACACACACTGAGACAAAAACGCTGAAAACACAACAATGCCACCCCCTTCACCACACACGTCCACTCCCCCCCCCCTAACATGTCACCAGCAGAAAGATGAGAATTAGTAAGAACACTGCTTCCCAAGAGCTTTGCTGAACTGAACAAGGAATAGCTCTGTCTAGTTCTATTTGATTATTTATAACGTCCCAAATCTCTCTCGTAACCAGCCAGTGCAAAGGCAGTGACAAGAAGTGAATATGAATGGAAAGCTTCGTAAACATACAGGAAACAAAGCCAAAAAACCATAACAAATTTCTTAGAAATGAGAACTCAGAACTTCAAAGTCAAGTCAACCGAAAAGCAACCTGTCAGGGCAGTAACAAAGGAAGCTGGTGCCACGTGCACGGCAATTAGTCCATCTGCAAATGCCGTTGAAGAGCAGAATTGACTATAAAAAGAATTCCATCCAGCAATGAAGGCCCTCCCCGCTAGTCAACTGGAGGAAATACATCCTTCTGAAGACAATATAAGCAAATGAGGGGAGAAAGCTAAGAGACTAGAACAAAAGGGACATCCCAAAATACTTGTTACAGTCCACTTTGTGATTTTATGTGTATAATTGAGAGCCATCAGAAACTGCAGAGTCACTATTACTGCATGGTCATCATTAGCTCAAAATGTTTCTTGAAGTTAATTGGCTCAAAGGGAAGAAAAAGAAGATCAAGGACACACATAGTTGTGCTGCCGGCATCAAGAAGCTGAAATCGAAGCAACATATAATGAGAATTTCTCTTGGTATACTCAACACTGTCGCATGTGGAAATGGAAATAAAAGGAGTTCTGCCTAGAGTTTATATTACCTATTGATTTTAAGGCCTATACCAAATAACAGCAATTGTTTTGAATCAACTATTGCAGAAGCATATGCTCCAGCACAGGCCTAAGACTGTATTAGTATGACAAAAAATAGCTTTTTTGTTCCCCTAGTATCTTAAAGTATACTGCAATTCCCATACACAATCCAATAAGATTTCTGCTTCAGAGCACTGATGATTTACCCTCCCCCTCCCCATTAAAAAAAGATGAAACTAAAACTATTTGAAACCATCCCAGAAACAGGAAGATGCTTATAATACTTGTCAGGCTGCCAGCTGGCCTCTGCAGGTTTCCACTACAGGCAGCCTGCAAGTTCAACTTAAAAGAGTTATCTGACATTCACTTCTGAAAAAAGTATAGAAAGAGATACAGCTATCAATGCTATCGATGCTTCTTATCACTCAGACAGTGGCTGATGAAGCAGGCACCCTAGTCTGTTTTGGTGTTCCTATTCCAGGATGAACTTCCAAATAGACCCTCAAAATGGAAGAGAAAGAGCATCACCTCTTCAGCTCTCACTGGTACCTCTGGGCCACACAGAAGACAGGTTGGCAGAAGAGGCAGACAATGGCTCTTGAAGAGTAATTGCAATTTACTACATTGCTGCTTATGTATAATGAACATGTATAATGTTACCTCAATGTTCAAAACAACTCTTATTCAGGGGTCTGCCTTACTTTGGCTGCTGGGATTTGAAGGTTTTCCTTACTGTTTTCTATCCTAGAGAATCACTAGCAAACACCAAACAGTTCATGGACAAGGGATGCATGACAGCACTTGCTCTGTTTTTAAACCACCTTATGGAGAACTTTAATAAGATCAGCTAACTCACAGGGAAGAATAACTGCGTGTTTCTCAGCTGTCCTTACATCTAAATTGAATGAGGCTGTTTTCTAGATTAAACTGATAAATTCATATCCCTGACGATACAAGTCAAATCACTCCTGTTTATTTCAGCCCTCTCAAGGTTTTACCTTAATATATTCACACCTCCATCACTATTTTAGCTTAACAAGCATGACTTCGATTAGGAAGCTCATCTCTTTTTGGGAAGGCAGTGGACGGGAGATTTCCACTTAAACCTGCATATAGTGAGGCAGAAATTAGTTCTTTTGCTCCATTAAAATGAGGCCTCAAAATAGTAAAATTGTATTTCTTTTCTTAATTATTCCTGCTGTTGCAAAACTACAAGCACATATGTCACTGGAATAGAAAGATCAGTCTCGTAGGTAATAAGTTTTATTGAGTTCTTGGAACCATATCATCCGTCCACCAGACTTTTTAATTTGCCACATGAATGGTTCATTGTAACACCAGCTCTTGGAGTATTTGGGTAGGATAGAGTTCATGCTGAGTGCTTTCCTGAGCCAAACAAAAGTATTCTCCAATGTGACAATACTCCTCCCCACCCCCCCCAGCAGTATTTAGATAATTTTTTATCACTTTAGGAGCAGATGGCTAACTTATATATGACTGTTTTCATGCAAACTTTACCTGCATCTTGTTTGACCACACTAAAAACAAAAGGAAAATCTCCAGGGTTGACATTCCATAGTGGGGGGCAGAGGACAGGACTAAGAAGTCTTCTGTATTGGTAACTGAGACCAGTTACTGAGGAGCCCACATCACAGCCTTGTAAAAACCACACTCCACTTGAATGGAAAGTACTCAGGGCTGAGGGCCAAATTTCATACTTAGTGAACTCAAAACAAAAAGGCAACCTATCAAGGAGTTAAACTTAGTCAAAATGAAAACAGAATGAATCCCAGAACCCCACAGAGTCTGACAGACATGAGCCCTTGCAAAAGTCTTCAGCATTTTCTTTTTTTACCTGCTTGTATGAATCAATACTGCATAATCAGGACAAATTCCTGCTTAGCGCTCCGTGTGTCTCTCAGGGCCAGAAGAGGTCCTGGGGTTTGACAGTACAGCAGGCAATGGTACAAGAGGACAATAATTAGTGGCAGTTCTGACAAGCTGTGATACCTCCGGAAGTGATAAATCCTGGGACTTGCATATATATCACATTATTAAGAAAAGCCAAGCATCCTCAGACTCGAGCGACGTTTGAAATCCTTGTCTGGTTTAAATGGCCATGGCTTAGCATCACTTTCTTATCACCACATTCCTCCCCAAATTTTACCCTAAATTGGGTAAAAAAAAAGTACAGAGTTGACCTGTCCTTCCCATTATCGGTGAAGTCATTCCACTCGAAATACCCAAAGTATTCAAATAGTACCTGGTATTCAAAACCCAGGCAGGAGCACAAGTAGATTCCTGATCCCTCCTCCCCACGTCCCCATCATCTTCAGTTCCATCAAAGGTTCTCACTCTTTTGCTGTCTTAACATGTTTGAAAAGTTTAAATGAATCTAGTATCAATATCTCAGTACAAAACTCGGGGGGGGGGAGGGCGGGGGGATGGGAACCACTCGACTGGATGTTTGTAATCTTAACTCCATCAATATAAGCCACATTTAACTCAAATTAAGGACATAAACACAAAATTCTATAAAAATTGACTAGAGGGATTTAACTGAAATTAATGCAACTTCCCCCTATGCATAAGCCTAGGGTAAGTAGAATACCTGTGTACTGAGTGAAATATTTATCTGGAAAGAGGGATACATTTAGTAGTATTAATCCTAAACAGATGACAGACTTGTAATTGGTTTTGTGGAGGAAAGAAAAAGGCAATTAATTTCAACTTACATTGAACAAGATACATCAGGGTAAAATATTGACAAAGCTGATGATTCTGTTCCCCTACGCAGAATGCCAACTGGCATCCAGTTTCAAAATGCCGGTTTGAAAAACAAACCAAAATAAGAATAAAGAAATCAACCATTTGAAAGACTACATTGCACGTAATCACAAGCAAATTACTTCTCTCTGCAGGAATATGAGAGAAGAAAACTCTACTGTTGTTAAGGGAAGCAACTACCTACTTTTTCAAAACACAGCTATATAAACATGTAAGTGTGTACATGTGTATGTACTTCCCCTTCATGGACAAGGCCTATGTGACCTCAGAGACAGAGTACAAAAGTCAGAAATGTGGACAACTCACTAATCCTCTGTCCAAAAGAGACAATAGCACAATTGTGCTATTGGTGGTGCAGTACTTTTTTGGTATTCTGCATTATTCTGTGATAACAGAACTCTGTGTTATTAACAATTTGAAGGGTATCACCCCTCACTACCCTTCCAGCTAACAGGTGAAGGAAACCCATAAAGGGAGGACAGGATTGTCTTTAAACAACCCACAGAGTTGCAGCTAACACAGACAGACCTGCCACTGCAAAGCCTTGGAAAACAAACCAGCCAAGTCCTCGTTTGCTGTCTAGAGATGTCCTACCGGGGAGCTGGAGCCAGCCGCCGTGTGTACAGATCCTCTGGGCTCTGCCCAGCCACATCTTGCCAAAGGTGCAACATTAACAGTGTTGTAAACTGCTGCCTTCATGCAGGTAGGGACAATCCAGGTCTCCATCTTTTGTCCACACAAGGTTTTTAAACATCCCCTGGATGGAGCAGTGGTAGAAGCAGCAGCAGCTGTACTACGCCAACCACCTGATTGCTGCCACCATCACAAGTCTACACATGCCTCTTACATCCACTTTCCACTCCCAATACCATCCACAAAAAGCCAGGCTTGTAAGAAGAACAAGCTGTCTGAATAAATTCAGTGCTGAGATTTCTCTGCTCGGCAGGAACCAGGTACGATCAAGGAGCACACGACGGGTCCCCTCCCAACAGCCAGAGACCTACATACATCAGTGTTGGTGTTGGACATACTGGCCTCCAGCACAACTCAGACTTCTCTTTTAGCAAGATCAGCATCTTATGAGAGCAGCCCTCACAAGCCAAATGTATCTCTCAATTCTTGCTTGCAGGTTCCCCTTGAAGCAAGTATATTATACGCTTTAGAAAACACACAGTAGTTTAGAAACTACTGTTCTAAAAGAGCATTAAGTTTATAAAAATCACACGTTCAAAGCAAGCTGTCAAGCAAGAGTTCCTGAACAACCTTAATTGAGCTCCCTTGTGAATTTACAGTATAATATAGAATTATATATTCCTGGGCTATTTTCTTTCCCTACCAGCTGTGCCTCATTTACAGAGCAGGGAATTACTGAATATTTCTCTTCACCATTTTAATTCTATACCTGCTTATTTGATCTTCAGCAAACATTATCCAGTCTCTCCACCAAATGCAAAGCTAGCAACTCCCTTGTGACATTATATAGCGCTCTCCCAAAAGTCTCTAGCTCATTTTAACCAAAAAGGTATATGTAGTAAATAAATAATAAAACGCTTGAAAAACACATCAGCTGCACACAGAAAAGGTCAGACTAAAAGGTCACAGTTTGGCAAATGTTAAAACCCAGGAAAGCTTGTCATATAAATCGGAAGTGTCAGACAAGTCCTTGCTATAAAACTACTACCAACTATGTGTAATTTTAAAAAATGATGACCTGTGAGACTTGAGCTATTAATCATTCAAGACGGAGACAATTTCAACTTTTGCTGCAGATGCCTCCTGGTCACCTCTTGCCTGGCGGAGACGGCTGTGCCCCCCTGCCCACTGGAGATGCTAGGGGACTCTCACTCTACCCTCAACCCCAAGAATGACACACAACAGCCAAATCCCAAAATGCACCAAAACCCCATGTTGTTTCCAGGCAATACAGTGTCAGCAGTTCCCACAATCACTTGGGATTCGTTCTTCTCTTACTGCCTGGATTGCAAATAAATTTCTTTGTGCTCTCTATTTTTTTTCTGAAGTCAGCAGTATGGTAATCCTTGGAGACTTACCAGGCTGCTCTTCAGGGAAGTAGTTAAAAAGCTAGTGTTAGGCAAACAATATTCTTACTATACCTCTTAAAAAAAAAAAATCAGCAAGCAAATTTCTGTAATAAATTTTGAAGCAAACCTATACTGCTGGGAAAACATAATCACATTACTGTTTATAAATTGACAAGTATTTTTCATGCATTCTGCTTTAAGATGAGCTGTAAAAGAAAGACAATTTATTATTGCATCCTTTTTCTCCCTCTTCTTGTTTTTATGAACCGCAAAGCAAGTTCTCTCACACACAAAAACCACATTTTTTTTCTGCCTTTCTTTTTAAAATTAAACATTCAGGTCTCATCTCCCTTTGAACATGACAGAACTAGGAGGCTTATGTTATCATGGGTAGCAAACAAAATCTGATTAACTGAAATGGAGGGGATTTCTTTTTAATAGTATTTAAACCTATTAGATGGCAACAAGAAACTTCTGTTTCATTAAAAACACTTGAGAGAAAGAGCTTGTTGCTAAGTATTCAGCGGGGTTGCTCCATCGGTAATGCACTGAAAGGTCTTAATCCATAACCCACAGATCACACCAAGAAACCCTCCCACAACGAAAAGATGAACCAGCAACAGCCCTACTAGTTCAGGTGACATGGGGGGGGGAGCCGCATGAAGTCAGACAATGAAAATAAAACATATGAAATATTCAAAAGGTTGGTGTGAGATTTCCCCCCCGCCCCAGTCACAAGTAGAACTAATTTCTATTCTCTAATGTGCTTTCCTTTACAAAACGTATTCCAACTTTATCTGTTTTCAACAGAAGTGCTAATAGGCTGTGCACAGAGCGGAAGTGCACATGTAATTTAGATACAATTTAGCAGCTAAATTACCTTTGTGGTAAAGGTCCGTTACTAAATCACTTCATTGGAAAATTAATAATAATGAAATAGTCATTAGCATCGCTTGGACATACATGCCATCCTCAGCATGTTTTTGATAATAAAGTGGTCCTTAGCCCTGTGCCAGCTAACTCAGTAAACGTATATTAACTTGTTTCAGAATACACAGGATGCTTTGCTTGAAAACTACTTAGAAACCGAAGATGCACCGAAATCTTTGCCTCACACTTGAAGGCTAGATAATTTTATCTGATGCTCATTCTGTAGTCAATAAAAACGCAGACTGAGGGTTTTTTTTAAAAAAAAAAACAAAAACAAACCTACACAGACGAGATAAAAACCAAAAAGCAAAGTTGATAGCAATAAATACAGAGCAGAAACTCTTGGAAGCAACATCCGAACAAGATATAAGGAAAAATTATCCAGGCAGCAAAATTAAAGACAAAAGACATTTTAAAATATGCTAGAAGTAACAGTAATAATGTAGAAAGTGCTCAAAAATAGCTTCCATTCCACAGCAGAAGATAACAAAATACTTCAATTTTAACAAGTAACACAAGGCTGTTAAACAGCAGTTATTAAGTTTAGACTTTTTAAGGCAAATAACCTGCACTCAAGAATTTAAAAGAGCTGGCTGAGGGGATGCAATAAAAAATACTGTTTATTTTCAGTAACTGTTACAGTACTCGTGTCATTCCAGGAGACTCAAAGAAAGCTCATGTTATGTCAGAATGAGCGCTTATCGACCTGTCAACCTAATACTGGTTCTAGCTAATCTAAGGAAGTGAATTACGTTCCTCTTTAAGACAATCAACATAAGTTCATAAAAACGAGATCCTGTCAAGTTAACCAGTTGTTTTCCTTAGCGGGTTGGAGCCTTACAGAAATAATAGGTTTTGCAGTTTATCAAAGCAGATGTGAAGAACGATTTGATCACTGACTGGGAGCACCTACCTGGCAAACAAAAATAGGGTATTAGAAGGTTCATTTAGCCTAGCAGGCAAGTCTACCGTGCTCCGGTGACTTTAGGTTGAAGGTAAGTTCAGACTAGAAGTGTAACATCATTTCTAGGAGCTAATAAATCTAGAACAGCGTTGCAGAGTCCGCTGCCGGTTCTGCAGCAATAAGCTGTTAAATGAAATTTGGATTTTTGAAGGGATGAAAGGAAGAATAACAAGGAGAATTACCTGTCCGTGACGCAAAGAGCAAATCCCAGACAATCACACATGATAGCTGTGCTCCCACCTGTGCCCAAACCCATTTCAAAACATAATAAATGTTCAAGAAGGATTTATAGTTCCACATGTGCTTCCTC
Organism: Stercorarius parasiticus; assembly: GCA_013396915.1. NCBI lineage: Eukaryota > Metazoa > Chordata > Aves > Charadriiformes > Stercorariidae > Stercorarius > Stercorarius parasiticus. Next base: position 142,179 of record VWZL01000860.1, read on the forward strand.
TGTAGGCTGCTCCCGCCCTGACTCAGGGCAAGAACAGGCCCCCACAGACAGAAGGACGTGTGCTTCAGTGAGAAACAGATGCTAAAGCACCACTAGTTCTGCCAGACTACCAGTATTAACCTTCTAGAACAACTATTAAAGCAATAAAATTAAAATGAACAGTTATCTAGCTACTGCAAATTGATATTATGAAAATGAGTCCTGAAGTAGTAACAAAATTTCAAGTGCTTCATAAACCATTAAATACTGAGACGTAATGAGGTAGCTATCAAAGTAGTCAGGAAACGATCATTGGAAAACAAACTAACCAACTGGTTAGCCCGGGCCCCCACTGCACAAAGCAGTGACCGGCTAACCTCAGCAAGCAAAAAAAAAAAAAAAAAATCGCTATCTATCCATCAAAATGCCCAGGATCTGGAAAATAAATAGGTGAAAATGCATCTCCATGATCTGGAAAATAAATAAGTGAAAACCCAGCTCCATGGGCATCACATGCAACAGTCGTTAACTGCAGCACTTTCCATCAAACACAATCAAGCAGAACCGCAATGATACACCCGACCATGTTTAGAAAGGCAGAAGTGATAGAGCCTGAGTGATGCTAGGCTGGGCAGGAGACAGAAAGCCCCCGCAGCAGACCATAAACCATGAAACCAACTGAGCAGATCAGGCTCAAAAAGCATTGCATCCTGAGCGAAATGAAATCTCTTAAGATACTTGCAGGCCAATGCAAAGGGAGCGAGACAGCAAGAGTGACACACTGGGGGAGAGGGGGCCAAGACCGTTTTGGGACAACAAATGGAAGACGCTGTTAATAGAAAGAAAATATTTAATTGTTAACATCTGACAGTAATTCAAGAGATGATGCAATTAGCTTAGTTACGCTTTCCAGATAACCCTTAAACACACAAGTTTCCAAAGGACTGGCCCATTTTTGCTTTCACTGAAGTCACCACAATATTTACTGTTGATTTCAGCAGGGAAATGTTCCCTATCATTACTGGTGAGTGTTACGCATCTTCTGCCTACTTATAGAGCAGACAGCGGGCATGGCTTTGGGCTGGACACAAGCAGAAGGTATCATCTCTGTACCACCTTCTCAGCTGCTCCACTGCCCGTCCTTCAGCTTCAAACTACCTGAATCCCTCCAGAATATTTGCCTATGCACCAGGTATGCTGCAGAATGTCCTCAGACACCGACCCTAGCAGAATTCAGGATTGTTTTTTTTTTTAATATAACCAGGCGACACAGCTCCAGAACAAACACCGGGCAGCCTTTGTAAATTACTAACCAGGTAATATTGAAGAATTTATGGGGAAAGATGAAATAAAATTACCTATAGGTATCAGTAGTCCCCAGATAAAAAGAAATACAGCCAAAGGCATGTTTGAAGCTTTGATAGCTTTCGGTTACATTTTGCCTCATCTTTGGATGTGTTTGGAACATTAAGGAGGTTTTTCTGTAACATATATAAAAACTTGCGAACACAAGTGGGTATCTTACAGTATAGAGTTATTTTTACTTGAACTTGTTTGAAATGGCCTACATAACTTATGGCTAATATATTAACCACTGTAGCTTTCCCAAAGGCACGTTGATAAAACCTTGATGTGCATCATGTGCAGAGTATGTATTGTGGACTGGACTTCCCGTTATTTACAACTTCTGCAAAAAAAAATATTTTCAACAGAAGTGTCCTACATATGGTCTATAGCACAGCTTACATAGTTTATTCCCCCACCTTGAAGTCAGACAGCACAAATTTAAGCTATTATCAGTCTGCAAAGTCAGAGGAAATGTGTTTCTCCCAATTTAAAATGTTTTTAACTTTAACATTTAACATTCAATCTTAACAACTGTTTTTGTGTTTTTATAACTATGAACCAACAAAGGAGGAAAATCAGATTTTCTTGCTTCCACTTCTCTCCTTGCAATTGTGAGGAGCTGATTCAGAAGATGTTACAATATACACAATCAGGGTCACAAATATTTGCATAATCTAAAGGGCACAGTTCAGTGTGCAATAGGCACTCATGTTCCATTATTCATAAATGCTCTGATAGCATTTCCACACACACCCAGTAGTTAATGAATCCTGAAAGCTTTTAGTTCAAACAATTATTCCTCATGAAAATGTGTACCAAAGCATATTATTTGTTACTCTATTTACTTCTCCTCATTTAAATTTCAATTGCTGAGCAGGAAGCAGAAACAAAACCTTCACTGTTGGGTGACAGCCACAGCAGAACAAATTATGAAGGTGAAGGTGCTGATGAGCATACACTAAACAAAAATAAGTCCTTCAAAGTACATCATTGTGAACACCACACATTTGTATAAAATAAGGGTCAGCTTATGAATTATTTACAAACCAAGAGGGTGATAAGAACTGATGAATATTATTTGCTATTTTCAGTTTAAACCAGCTGCAATTAACTCTGCCTTTGCTAATTACCTGAACAGTTAATCTACAAAGTACTGTCACTAGGGAACGACGCAGTGATGCCCAGTTCCAACAGATAACTATGGGAATTGCATTACAAAAGCCACTTTCAACAGCATCTCTAACCCTGTCTCCTACTGGATAGTACTATTTTCTGGGAACGCTGTAGCTCAGGGCTGGCAGCAGCCACGTAACCTCACAGCCCTCCGTGCTGCACCAGCCAGCAGCAAAGAAAGATGTTCAAGAACGCTGAAAGCAGATGCTCTGCATCCTCCCAACTGCTCGCAGGGGGAGCAAGCCGTGGCTTGATAAGAAACATGTTTTACGCACAGAACTTGGACTGAAAGAAGAGTGGAGGGGGCAAGCCAGTCCAACTAGCTTCGAAGTCCAACCTGCCTGATAAAGCAGTTTCTGCCACACCGAATAACGGTCCACGCTCCCCCAGGAGATAGGCCAATCTTCATGCATAACAAGGGAGAAAACTCTGGTTGTCGTGCCTGCAGTCCTCTCCTTGCCACGGGTGAAAGGTGCATCAGGAGATGTTACAATCTGTTTCCATCTGAATTACTTGAACTGATAAGCATTTTCAAGCGCCTGAGTTTCGCCTCCCAGGGAGGCTGGATCTGGGAGATGCCCCATTATATCTGCACGCTCTCTCACACACATGCATCCTCCCTCTATGGAGGAAACATTTGTTGTAAACATATGGAGAGGGCCTGCTGGAGGCCAGCATTTAATGCTCTAGTTAATAACATTTTCAAAGGGGGGGGGAGGGGGAACAGAGAAAAAACTAAATTCAGTAGGATGTGAACACAAATGGCAAGTACAATGTCTCTCAGGTGTAACAGGATTTGCCAAGGTTGGAACAAGCAAGCTTAAAGACATCCTAGGGATCTAATAAATAAGGGACATGGCCCCCATATAATACATGAAATAATTAGCTGTCTATATATACACACATATGCGTGCACACAGTGGAAAGGGGGATTCAGGCTATTTGTGGTCATTCCGAGGCATGCTGACAACCATTTGCATTGGGCTGGGGTTTCTTAACAACATTCTCAAATACAACAGAACAGTTGTTTTTAAATGTCAGACAACATTTAGCTGACTTGTCTTGCGTGGTCCTCCTCTTCTGTACAGGGAGTAGCAGCCGTCTGGCTGATGCTCTGGGTTGTTTTCCTCCTGGCTGGATTTCTCAATTTAGCTGCCAGCATTTTTGTTCTTTGATGACTGGGTTTTTAAGCTGGTACCCACTGCTAATGATAATGGCTAGTCAGGTCTATTACAGAGCAGTGTTAATACCAACAGCCCACATCCCAGAATGGGGAAAAAACCAAGATGGTTGGATCATAGAGAGGCGGAATGTGTCGGTATGGATTTCGCTCCAGGATCAGCTGTGCCTTCCTTGACTAATTAATCTGCAAGATCTGAACAGTCGGTAGAATGGAAAAAATGGGTCAAGTGGGCAGCATGGGACTTAAATAAATAAAAATGAGGCATTAGCTTAAACTGTGTCTGTGCTTTGTCCAGGTCTGAAAACAACACAATATAAAATATAGTCTTAGAAAATGAGATGAACTGATGACAAATTAGATGAGGGTGCACTCTGCAAGGCAACTTGTTCTGCACACAGGAAAGACAGCATCATCACCTTTACAAAAGACCAGACCATGACACCATTAGAATGCCAGGACGGATGATATGTACTTAATGGATGGAAATTAAACAGGCTTCTCGTAGAGAAGGTTAACACCTAAAAGATAAAGGCAGATCTACTCCGTAAAGCTACAGCTTTACTTTAAATTAAATTTTATACGATATGCGTGTTTCTTTTCCAAAGTCTGGGAAGCTCAAACAGGCAATCCCAAAGAAGGAAGCCCAATATCCCATCCTGTGCACTACTACCTGTTCTGCTGATTTAGTTTGTGATTTGTGGAAGCAGAGCTGAAGGACTGACCACCATGGTGAACCCTGTCGCTCCTTACTGCAAAATGAGCTGGTGTCTGACTGGGGTAATGCTGACTGCTCATCACTGGGACATGGATCAGTGCTCAGGGACAAGAACTTTGTTTTCAGACGTGGAAAGCAAATTAATTTCCTGCACTTCTTGAAGCTCAGTTTTCAACAGATTTGGTGTAGAAGATGTTCAAGAGATGAATGAAGGTTTTTTTGTGACCAGAACATGACTCCTCTGTGCAGATTCTCTGTCTTATACAATTACATAAGACCCTTTTCTACAACCCCCTCCACCCCACCCCCCCAAAACCCAAGAAACTCCAAAGATAGAGGCAGGAGACCTACTTCCTTACAGCTTTGAGACCTCCCTCCATCCCTCATTCAAATACCACTATAATCAGTCCACAAATAGAAGAAGCCAGGCACCTATATGCCAAGAATGAGTGTATGCAAGTCTTGTTTCTACAGGAAAATAAGGTTAGGCAACTGAACACCCCTCATGAGAAACTGGACCTGAATCTACCCAGATTCATAGCAGACAGACCACTTCTCCCAAGAAGGGAAGCTGTAACGTATATAGAGACGGACAGAGGATGCCAGCTATGGTCACGTCTAGGTACTAAGTTCTTCTACCTCTCTCACATACAGCACTGATTTAATCTAAGAAGGTTTACAGAAAATAGCTTGTTCTCGCCTTTCTTCACAGAGTGCCTCTTTCCCACTTCTCTCTGCCCACTCCCGTCCCACCCTTAGAGCACGAGCAGACTTAACTCGATCTGTTACCAGCTCTCATTTGGGAGAAATCTTGCCTTGTACGAGGCACCAAAGAGTAAGAGCTGGGGACTCAAGAATGTTTTAAAAGGATCACTGAGCAGGACAACATTGCAAAACAAATTCTGGCTCCCAGTCATGCACACAGACAACTGAGCCACCTGCCAACGTTTAAAGCAAACAAGTAGAACACATTTCTTTGTGAATTTACTGACCAACTTCCCTCCTCCTCCACAAAGGGAGCGCTGTGCTCCACCCCTGCCTTCTTTGGGCAGCTCACTCCCATCCTCTGCCCAGGGTTTTATTTTGCTCTTGTAATTGTTGTTTGCCACAGAAGTTGCTTACAGCTACAGAAGACAAACGGCAGGCAAAAGCAGCTAAGAACCACTGAATTTGTCTAAAAGCATTACATGGTATATATTTCATCCTGTAACTTAACTAGGCAGCCACAATAACAGCCCCAGACTTCTCCCCTTGTCCAGAAGCAATTCAGGCCCTGGGGAACGATCATGAATAGTGGCTAATGTGGGTGATGCCATCTCTAATGCAACAAGGTCAAAATATATAATTAGCATTTTTCTCTCAGGGTTTATTTCTTTTGCTGTAGTTTGGCTCCCAGACCAGGAAAGCAGGCTGAGCGAATTCTCACTTGCTGCAGGGTAAATCAAGAACAAGGTCCAGTAAAGACAATAGTGATAGCCCAGCGAAAGAGAAATCCAGCTTTCTGTTTCTAAGGGTACTTTGCATTCACTAGTGCCATCTCAAATGTTACAATGAAAACTCATCCATCCAAATGGCTGGTCTTCCATTCATATTGGATATTATCAGGCCAAAATTTACAGCAAGAAAAAAACACAACCCACACAACCTTGACCCACATTAAAGCAAAAGCTAAGAGCAGAGCATGTGAACTGGGTGAAGGGGACCTCATGAGAGCTGTCAGCATACCAGGAACACAGCAGTGAACTTTCACTTACCATGAACACAGCGATAAACTTTCACTGGGAACTTTGCACTTTTAGTGGAGTCTTAAAGACATTAAAGGGGTAAAGAGTTGCCATGACAATGAAAGAGAAAGATCTATCTATGAGGCAGGGCTTTACCAGCTTGGGTGGAGGGTACTTGCTGCTGGTTCTATGGGACAATGACTGTATTCACCTCCCTGGCTAAAAACACTGCCCTCCTTTCTGCAGACAGCATTGGTAATAGCTGGTCATTTATATTTCATGGGCATCACCAAAGGACAGATTCCAAATGGAGGCCGCTGAGGGGGCAACCAAAACTTTATGGCATGGCCTAGATCTGTTCTTTTTATGGACGTCTGCTATTATCTTCAGTAGGCTCACATCCTCCTCTCCCAGGGTTTATGTTGCAGCACTGCCCTTCCATTTCACTCACCCGCAGATCTGTGGAATCCCTTTCAGTGGGATCCGTGGGAAATTCACATCTGACAGGTGCATTTTGCTGTCCCCTCCTTGGCAGGAAGGGGGCAGTTGGAAGGAGGAAGGGGTCACAGAAGCCTGTAATGCATTAAGACAAATCTTCCACATCATCGCCCGAAGCAAAGAGCACATCTTTAATTCTGTCTCACAGTAACCACCACAACCTGTGACATATACTTGATGTCTCCCTCCATTTTCCTCCCTGGCAGTTTTCTGCTCTTTTCCTCTACCTGAGACTCATAGCACACTTGAAATCTGTCAAGCGGTTTCCATTTGTATCCAGGAATCTCAGTATTAATAATACATTTTTACCCTATTATTTCTACTTTCAGCGAAACTTCATATCAAGCTGGCAATTTCTGCCTTATAAGCACTCCCATGACATGATTTCATGAAGTCTAGATGGCACCTAAAGCAGCAACAGGAACTGCAATTCAGCCACACAAGTCTCTTCTTTGAGGAGGGATGCTCACATCCTTCATTGTGGTACCTGGGGTTTGTTGTCATCAAGTCACTTGAAGTAGTATGAAAGGTGCACAATTCAGAGCCCAGCTACTGGGGAGAGGCAAGTCCTGCTGTCCTCGGCTCTGAGAGGAAGGAAAGGAAAGCGGAAATCACCTGCTTTATTCTCCATATGACAAGGCAATAAAACAGGACAATACTGTCTCAAGAGCCATGAAATAATTTTTCAGTCTAAAGCCAAGGGATCATAAAAAGTGAGCCTCAAAGTCCGGAGGGCTGGTTTTGGTTGAATTCGACGTTCAAAAGATTACCATTCCTTTTCAAGTTTCTTTTTTTTTTTCTTCCTGCTCTTTCACAAAGCCCCTCAATCTCCACAACACACCCCTCTTCCTTCCTGCAAACCGCAGTGATCCACTTCCACCCCACATCCCCATCTTTCTTACTGCTCCATCCCAGCTCTCTTAGCCCTCTACAATCCTGCTTGATGGAGACACACAAAAATCTTAACTCCTCCTTTCCTCCTCACCTTCCAGAGCGATATCTTCGATAATATTAAGTTTGGGTTATGCAACCTGTATTCACTCTGTTCCTGGCAACATTTCCTGGGCTGTTCCTGCACTGACGGAGTTGCTCACTTCCACCTGCATAAACTGCCTTCTTCTCTCCTCAAGTTCACCCAAGTCCTTCCCGTACCACACGCTCCCAGGAGCTCAAACGCACACCAGCCCCACACACATGTGATCCGTGACTCACAATTCAAGTCAGCACTTAAGCTGCTTTCCCAAACCCAAATCCAAATCATCTGACCAAGCATGCTGCAGAGTACAAACACAATCCACTTTAAAAATCAAGTTCTGTGACCAGGCGTCGTTTGCTGAAGGAAATTTCTCCCTTGCTACTTCAGAATACAGCAGAATTTCTAGACAATTTAAGCGCTGCAAAAACGCCACTGTAGTCTGAGCCCATCCTACTGCTTCAGCTCTGCTGCTGTGGAAATGCGTCTCTTAGCAAGATTTATTACTTCTAGTATCGTACCCCATGTGAAAATTAAATATAACGTGTAAAAAATTAATAATAGTAATAGCAGATAAGATATACAAATTAACCTATTACTGACCTTAGAACTAAAAAAGACAAAGCCAATTGTCACTGGCAGCCAGATTTGACATTTAAGCATGCATCATGCGCAGCTAGAGTTGTTCTTTTAATGCAAGTGCAGATGAGAAATCCTCATCATGTGACAGACACATTCAGCAGCTCCTGGGGCAGATGCAACTATGAAGTGGATTTTGGTGCGGTGCAGTCCCATAGTACAGCAACAACAGGGGATGCACAGAAACACATGCTAAAGCAATGGGAATTCCTGAACAATTGGAATATGGATAACTGTGGGGATACCAGCAGAGCTAAAAAGCTGTATTCTGGAATCGTTATTTCATCAGTAAACACAGGGGGCCTAATTTTGTTCTCAACTACAGTGATATAAAAAGTTACAGTGGAGTTGGAGTAATCACACTGCAAGAAAAAAGTGTTAATAACAGAATCAGGTTTGTACTACCTGTGAATCGATGGCCAACAATATCTGCTGTGCTGCTCTGTCTTATTTTGTTTCAAGATTTGTGCCAGTCTCTACACTTATAATGGGAGGTACAGCAAACAATTGCTTCTGTTGGTAGTAAATGATACCCTCTAGCAGGTGCTACAGAAAATCTTATGAATAGCTGTCTCGGTGCTTCTCAAAAAGAAAACAGATATTGCACTTAAAAAAAAAGGAAAAGAAAAGAAAAGCCAAATAACACAACAGCCTTGCTTAGACATACCCTTCGTGAACAATTACCAGTCAAAATTATGAGAAGGTGATGTTTAATGTGTTCTCTACTTGAGGTTTTAAACAACATCATCCATTATTGGGGAAAAAAAAAAAAAGAGCAAAGACATCTACTGAATTGCTAAAGTTTCTTTACAACTTGGACCCACTCACAAGATTTTGGACTCCGAGCTCATCTCATTACCAGGCAGAAGCACGAGCTGCTTGCTTATCCCCAACATGTGCTACCACAAGCTAGAGGTACATTTCCTTTTACAGTGTAGCTTTAGAAGTAAGTTTCACCAAAAATTTCTGTCTATTTTTTTCCCCCTAAATCATCTGTCATACTTTATATATTCTAGCAAAGTACAGTTCCTTTTAAGGATCCCAGAAATTGTGGAACTCTATCTGAAGGTTCAGATCACATGTAAGGTATTTAATGTGCAGATAGAGAGTTAGATTAAAATAGTATTAGAGCTCCTATTGTCAATTCTGACAATATCTAATTTTTAAGTGCTTGACTATGCCTTCAATGTTCTTTTAATAGAAATCCTTGAAGATTATTCCCGTGTTTTGGAAAGAAAAGAAAAAAAACAATCATAAAAATCACAATTTCAGGATGGAAGCTAAGCATGCAGCTACAGAGATTTGCACAAAAGGTTTGTGCCCAGCCTAATTTTAATGGGGCTATTAAAAGCACATCCTCAACACAAAGGCAAAGCCATGACACATTTCAAGACCTTAATGACTTAAGTTCTTCAGTGAAGACCAAAAATGTGTACATAAGTGAGACTATTTTCCTTAAGTCTCTCTGATAAATAACTCATCTTTTGCTTTATCAACAAAACCTGTCTGAAGCAGATGCAGAGTACATTTGGATCTAGATAGCTAAACTAGGACAAATGAAAGCAGCATTTTGGAAAGGGAAGTTTTGAACAGTGTTCATCACAACCAGTGTTTCGTCTGATCCATTTTACTCCAATATAGTTCCTGTGGTAGTGATACACGGTCTCCAATCCAAACCTTACAAAAGGGAAAGGGCATATATATCTTTGTTAAACAGTCTATGAGAAAAGAATTGAAAGGTAAATAGTTCCTATACCTTTTGTGAATTACAGCTGCAAAATGCTATGAATAAGAATAGAGCGTCCAGCTACCTTCATTACACTCTCATTCTCCATCATTGCCTTCCTGTGAGACAATGCAGGAGAGCTGTATGCAGACTGCATATAAAACCTCAAACTTACACAGACAGCTGTGTATTTCATGAGCTTCTGTAAATATCGGGCAGGGTAACTAAACAGACAGTATCTATATGTATAGCATGCACCACCTAGGAAAAGACACTAACCCTGGGAAGACAGACGTATCAATATAGCAATCGCTTTTACTCCTTTATTCTCAGATTGCACGCTTTGACTCCTAAATACTACCTCTCCTCTTACCTTAACCTATTAAAGCAATATGTTCTTCGCAGTATCGGATGATTACCTCATTTACACAACCTACAGTGCATCAAATGCTGTTATGAGAGATCTCACAAACTCATGCAGTGAAGGGTACGGTCTGGCATTACATTATTATATTTTCTCCAGTGCTCCTTCTTTAAAAAGCAAAAAAAAAACAACAACCCACAGACAAATCCATGAAACCCCCAACCACACAGTGATGATGATGATCCAGTTCTAACACTGCCCCGGAGCAACTGCAGCAGCCCAAGGGAGGGTGCTGGGACCACGGGGTGGGGTTAGCACAGTGGGTGGGAACCTGGGAGGACAGGAACTTCTGACAGTAATTTTTTCCACCTGTGAAAGTGTTAATATTTAATTTGCCCATAAATCGATTAGCCTCCAGTGTATTTCACACATAGAGAATATCTATTACCTCAAGTCCTAAAAAAACATCTCCCAAATTAGGGGAAATGAACCCCCACAACCACATCTAAACCAATCAAATTTAAAAACCATTAGAGCCATGTCTTTCCACCCTCCCCCTTCCAATTTAACTAGTGTCAAAAGAGTAACGACTAATCACGAAAATTCGTGTTAGGCTTATCTCTCAGTCCAGTGGGATCTCTAAATCCTTTATCAGCATTCTCAATGAAAAATAAGATAACACCCACACTTGTTTAGCCCAGATTACGACATACTCTGATACGCATTCACTGAGTGACTGGAATTTACATCTTGCCGGAACCCAGTTTCCCAGGAATCTTCCTGCAGCCTCACTGTGCTGAGCTTTGTGTGTAAGCATCCAAAGGAGCAACAGCATCTCACAGCTTCCAGAAACCTTCAGTAACCCTTTTAATCCATTTCAACCACTCCTCTTCACTGCTCCACTTCAAGATAAATGTATTATTGGTCTGTAACTTGAGAAACACAAACTGCCAAGGCCATGGGGCGGCTTCATGATAATATTTGTATTCTGGAAAAACCCTTCTGCTACTGAAACTCACATAAGACTACAGCTTTTGCAGGTGTCACTGATTTCTGTTGGAGAAATATCAGAAACTACTGCAGAAGCGATATGCCTTTGCTGACAACAGCTGCATCTGTACCAAAGGTTGCCTGGGCTCGGCTGATGAGTCATTCTGACTCTGCAGAGCCTTGGTCTGAGGCTCCCAGATGGCCACAGATTCAAATTCGTTACGCAGACTGGTATTCACATGCTCAGTCACCTCTGTGAATGAAATTTTGAGACCTCTTGATTCTCGATGAGAGAGTTTACCATTATTGCTAACGCCAACTTAGCTGAATGAGCAAGCCTTCCAGACAGCGGGAAACAGACTTGGAGAAAAATCAAAATTCAGTGGTCTGTGATCCTCCAACACCACGTGGCAATAGCTGCTTCACACCTTTCTTCCTGTACAACAGGAAGGCAGAATAGTCACAGTGCTAAAGGAACAGCCACTCCCCCCATCACACACCATCCATGTGGTGGAGCATCCCCTGCATGGATACTGCCACCAGGAAGAACGCTTTGCTGCCTTCACCCTTTCCGTACTCACCTGCTCGAACGGAAATTTGCATGAGAAATATTCATGAGAAAAAATAAAAAGGAAAGAGTTCAGAAGAGCATAAATACTCTGGAAGCCCACCACTTGGTCACCTATCCAATGAATTTCCACTAGGCACAAGAAAGCACTGAAAGATCTGGAGAAACCACAAAATTCAAGAAATTCTGCAGAGACCAAGACTCCTGTTAAGGCCAGGGGGAAAGAAAAAAAAAATAAAAGAGCTCATTCATCTTACATACTTTGTCTAGAAAACATAAAATATAAAGTCCCTGAGTTCAGCTGAACTACAGCAGAGTGAAAGGGTTCACAGAGGAAGAATTACTCTTCTGGACACAAACTGGCTTCAACAAAGCAAGAGGGGGATTTTTTCTGTAACAGTCTGTGCATATTACTCTGAGGGCAAAAAGAAATATGTTACACGCTAACGTATTCAGCCCTGGCTACTGCTGGAGGCAGGATGTCAGCCACAAAGGGCCAATAGACTGATCCCATATGACAATCCTATATTTCTGTGTATTTAACCATATAATTAAAACCTGCTGCTGCTACACATACTAATCAGATGGACTGCATTTTTATTTCAGCAATCAGCACCCCCTTGACTGACAGCATGGCAGCACCAGGTGACTACAGCAGCTAGGCAAACACTTAGCTGTTTGGAGATGCCAGCACTGGCTCATCAGAGGACGCCCTGGTAGGGCTGGGTGGGGAGTTAACACACATCTCCACTGGACTGCACAAGTATCCTTAAAATCACCAAAGACTGAATTGCTCCAAGTGTAGGAGATGCGGACTGTAACCATCTTGCAAAGAGCCAGTGACACAAAGCCAGATCCCAGGGAACATCCACTGGGGCCTCAGCAAAGGATGCTCAACAGTAAGTCTGAGAAGCCGTAACTCAGGGCTTTAGCTAACTAAAGCTTCACATACCTGCTTCCAGTGACAGTGCAGCGTCCAGTTCTGATCATTTCTATAGATGGTACCATTTGCAGCTCGGTAATACATCCTAAAGCAGATTCATCAATGCACGTGAAAATCTGCACTGAGGAAAGAACATGACTTAAGCCGATATAATTTATCTACCCCCTCCAACAATGGCCTCCTGGCATATCTGCAACCAAACGCAGAAAAAAATTCAATCTTGCCTCCAGGTGCCTCTTATTAAGCATGCACCCCTGCCCCTTCCCACCCCC
>VWZL01000860.1:155592-208845 GCA_013396915.1 Stercorarius parasiticus
CCCCACCCCCCACAACCTCAGCACCAAGTGCAAGACTCTCCTGCAGACCTTCAGCTGGTCTTCAGACTTCTAATGGACGCAAATGTTTATAATTAACCCTCCTGTTTCCAAGAAAAGACAAAAGACACTTCCACATACAGAACAGCAGCCAGAAACCATAGAAGAGCAGCATTCTCTGGGCTGCAGAGCAACACAAGCGTCAAAGTCTCAGGGAAACTTCACCATTCTTGCGTGTGTAGAAGCTCACAATTCAGTACCCAGCCTGAACAAACAGTTACACTGACCACACACATTCACTTACACATCATCCTGTGCTGTTAACCTAATTGCTTTCTGCATACATAACTATTTTTCCACTGAATTTATCTCAGACCTCTACTGATCACAGCAACGCACTGGGCACCACAAACCCAGTGGGCTCAGGCCAGAGCTGGTCTAGCTGCTTGGGATGAGTCGGCTCCACACCGCAGTACAACCCTTGGTCATTAGATGTAGCAGGGTTGCCTTGCTCTTGTTAATCCCTGCCACTCAACTGCCTTCCGGAAATGAATGTCTGTAATCATCACATTGCCTTTTAACTGAAAAGACAACATTAGATTTCATCAGACATTTCACTGTCACACTGCATTGTCTGCAAAGGATAATGAGCCCAAAGGCTGTGCCACTCCAACCACTTTAGTTTGATAGCAAACATATTCCTTCATGGCACACGACAACAGGCGACTGTCCTGGAGCACAGGGAGAGCCTGCAGACACTTGTAGAAACAAGGCACACCTGTGTCTCTGCTCCTGTATTTTTTCTTGGACATTTGTATTGAGGCTTGGGCTTGAGTTTTCCCAGTTCTCATAGCAGAAAGTTGCTGCCTTCATGGAAACAAAGACAGAGCACCATTCTTTAAGGGTTCCTCTAGCTAAGTAAATAAATAATAAAAATTAAAAAGTATTCCTTGGGGGGGGGGGGAATATCTTCGTTACGTTTAGTAGCGAATTCTGGGTTACCTATAAGGGAAGTGATTTTAGGTTTTAACTTACTTAACCACATCTTCTGCTTTTTGCTTCTTTTTGGTTCATCCTGGATATTACAAAATTGTGTTGTTTATACTCATTTTCACATTCCTAAGACATGCTAATAGCTAGGTTATAAGAACTGCAGTGAAGTGTTAACTGAATTTTTCCAGCATCTCTCTTCACCTTCCCACTCTCCACTGACAAACAAAAAAAAAAAAATCTTTTCCAGCTGAGCTCAGCAAACGTGCATTTCTGAGCGAAGGCAGCAAGACCCCACACTGAGTCACAGCCAGTTTCGGTTACAAACAGTTCGAAGGCAGAATTAAAACAAACAAAGCCAACAACAAAATCTCAGATGCTTATTTAAAGCTACACTGTTGATCTATTAAGTTGCTGATGACTAGGGGGAAAATGGAGTCAAAACATTTTTAATTTGTGAAATACCAGCAAAATTTACTGATGGGGGATACCAAACTAAGCTATGCACAACCACAAGGCACTAATAAACACCAGTAAAATGAGCTACGCTCAGAGCTTAGTGGCATTGGGATAAATTCAGTCTCAATTTACAGTGGCATCACTAGGAAAGCTCTGTCCCCTCCCAATCTATCTAACAGACATCCGGAAGAATTTTAGTCCCATAGAACATGAGTCAAGGAGGATCCATCCATCTGTACCCTGTACCGCTCTCCTGCCTGGATGCAGTTTAACTGGACAGGATCATTCCTATACTGCAATCACCCCCCTTCTGGCACCACAACATAATATTACCATTCTTTAATCCCACATTATGTCATCTTGAGCTCCTTGCCTACACATGGCTTCTAGAGAGTAACTTACATGTAAACCATACAGCAACTATTAGTCCATACATTACATAAGTAATAATCTGGGGGGAAAAAGAAAAGATAACAAATCCATAACATTAGTAGGGTGGCTAACGGCCCCATTTCCAAATAAACAAATGTCAGTTTGCTGGGTACCTGAATGGCACAGGGATTACAGATTTCACCCATGCTGACAGATGGTATTTTACAGTTTTGATCCATGACACATTTAAAGGAATGCATTCATGAAGCAAGACACGTGAAAAAGAGTAAAGGACCCGAAACAGGAAAAAATGGACTGCATTAAGCATGCAAGGTTTCACTCTGCTGTCACACCAGGATTGATCCCGTTAACTTCCATGAGGTCAGGCCCCATTTAGTCAATTATAAACAATCAAAATGAGGCCTGTGGATCGAGTCCAACAGAGCACTTCATTTTGAGCACGCAGGCTCCATGGGCTCCATCAGGGCCATACCCCACTTACGGCCAGGTAACTTACTTGCTGCAGAGATTTGCTAGAACGAGCCATGGTGTGCTCAGAGAGGCCGTCAGCACTGCAGCAGAGCTCCCATATTGACCGGGCTAATCCTGCTTTCGCTTTATCCAGTTGCCTAACAGAAGTATTATAGGACAAGTAAGGTAACTTTACTCAGGATGTGGGAGCAATTGACCAGTACTGGGTCCAAACTGTCCAGCTCATTGGTTAAATATAAACACCATGAGGATCAGCATAATTATGTCACTGTATCTTAATGTTCCCTAGACAGTCAAATATCATCTTGAGAGTTTTTCCTATCCAGAGGTGAGTGTCTAAGGCCAGACAGAAAATACAGCATCTGTAAGGGCAAGGTAAAATACATTAATTAAAAGCATGCTACTGAACACAACATCCTTACATGACACAGGAAATTTCCAAGGTTTCTGTTTGAAATCTAAACAAAACACACCCTTATTTGCACTTAATTTCACTGTCTCTCCTTCCTCTGTATTCTCAATGACAGTACAAAAGCTGCTGCCTAGAAACTCTGCTCTCCTGCCCACATTTCACTTGCTGGCTTTCATAATAGTTTAAAGTTTTATCAATTTTATTAGTTTTATATAAGCCACAGTGATCAATCATGAAGTGAAGGATATGAAGTAAAAACGCAATAAACATTATTGCTTAGCAGCTGCTTGGTGACCCATGTGAGACTAGCTGATGGCATTACTCCAGTATCAAGAGAGAATCATCTACCTTCAGATTAACATTAATTGGCGTCCTTAACGGCAGCGCGAGCAAAGAGGCCAAGGACCAAATGGGCCACGAAAAAGCACTTCTCCCTCAGCCAAGGGGGAGGGAGGGAGACAGGCAGCCTCCAACACAAACTTCTTTGTTATTTCCAGGCAGAGGCAGATACACAGATACCCTGACAGGTCCCTGCAGAGGGTGACAGATGATTTCATAGATTATGAAGTTTTAAACAAAACTAATAACAAAAATATAAAAGAGAGAAGAGATTGCCTTTGATGTGACCAGAGACATCCTTTGAGGATGCTAATGGAGTAAAGAATTGATTTTAAAGCTTGCCTTTTTGCACCACACGCAGGAAGAACAAGTGCTTGAATCAAACATGAGCATGCATAAAGATCCCTTTCCCTGGAAGACACTTTTAGACCGAATTTTTGGCAACAAGACGTGCAAAACACTAAAATATTTATCAAACAATTTTGGGCCAAAGACCCAGGCACAAGCTCTGCACTATTTTGACATGGGTCTCTTGTGGCAGGCCAGGGAGCCCCCGGTACATCTGAAAAGATCAGCTCTTCCTAGATCGGCCTCTTTTCGTTAATCCAAAACTAGAGATTTTATTTGTCCTCGCTGATGGGATACAATGTAAATGCAGCTGTAAGGAAGCTAACAACATCAGTGACTTCTCCTTCCTTGTTTAGTTACGAGGGGGTTTTTTTTGTTTGATTTCTTCTCAGAAAATTCTGGCAACTTCCTCCTCTGGACAGGAGGCAGCACAGCAGTATGTGATCTTGTGCATCAACACCCAGGCATCACATGGGATTTCTCAGAAAGCCAGATCTTCTCATGCAAAAACCTGCCACCCTCCCACATACACACACAATAGGCTTGTTATTAATACATCAACTTGTTAAAAAAGTTTCAGACCTCCTTAAGCATTCAGGATCCAGGTCACAGGAAAACTGTCTATCACACAATTTCTGAGCCCCTGACATGTGAGTATTTAAATGCTCACGGCAGGAGCCTGCTTGTGCCTGCTGCCTTCCCCTCTCCCCTTTGCCCCCTCGCCGTCCCAGAGGCAGTGCAGGATTCGGCACCATGACACAGAAGCAAAAGGAAGCTTTTCCTCAGAGCCAGTGCCATGCCACTGCTGGGGAGGAACAGGAAAAGCTGTCAGTGGTATATTCACTGATTGAATTTGCACTTCACAAATTAAGTTGGAACTATGAATTCAGACATATGACTCACTGTATTTTAGGCTGGACATTTTTACATAACGCATGTTCGCTGCAGAGGCCGCAGAGGCACCTGCTTCCTTCTTCTTCCCTTTCTGCGCTCAGCTCGCTACCGACACAGACAACATGCCAAGGAAAAGGGAGGCACAAAAATAGGGTGTTGAACCCAGAGCAAGTTTATCGCAAGGCTTGCCACTGATTCACAGGATATTCAGATGGTCCTATGATGCTTTCAGTCTGGTAATGGAGGATGTGATGTCTTGAAGAGAGTCTTGGGCTCAGTGAAGGTGCGATGCATCAACCAACTGCTTCTAAGTGTAATACATGGTCTGGGGGGAAAAGCCTCAGCAATCCTCTCAAGCTGCACAAGAAACACCATCTCAGCCACCACCTCACTGTGCCGGGGTCTTTTTAGGACAAAACCCCACTATGTGGGTATAAAGCTACAATGCAGGCAACTAGAAGAGCACACAACATGGACATAACTGCTATGACCAACATAAAAGTGATCCTCATTACCTCAGACGCCAGGCTATGTGTGTCAATTCAATCAAAAAAAAAATAAATGCTGGCCAAGAATCATTCTCTAAGAACTACTTGGCATGCAAGCGTGCATCAGGATCCAGTTAATTTAGGAGATGGGATGTGCCTTGCAAAGAAACCAGTCCCATTGGTAATGATGCTTGTACCAAGAGATCAGCAGGGGATGTGGGGGAAGGAAAGGGGTTAGGGAGAGTTTCCAGGCTGCAGTTCAAGGAAGAAGCTTTGATCTAAAACAGAATGGGGGAAAAATGAATTAAAAATCCGTTAGAATATATCAACATGGTTTATTTATCAAGCTAGAACCTATTATGACTGTACTGATTGCTTTGAAGTTCCCTGGCCTATGTCAATTGTTTATTTATGATTCCATAATTGAGTTATGTCAGAACTGCCAGCCTAGGAATTAAGAGAGCTTCCTAAGGGACAATGACCATGAGTGCATTTTAACTCCACAGTGCTTCAGTGTGTGCTGTCAGGATGCACAGGTTTCTGTTCCAAACTGGGCTCCTCTTCCCTAAGGGCTGAAAGATGTTGAGTGCTTCATGACAATGACACTAATAACTTGATTGAGAGAGGAACAGACTGCCACTGTAAAAAGCAGCATCTGTCAGACCACGCAAAATCAGGAATGCCCACTTCACCCGTGGTATCAGGAACATATGGAGGCTGATGCCACTGCTCAAGGGTGGGAACTGAGCTCCACCAGAGTCATGATACCAAGCAATGGCAGTCAGAAGTGAAATATTATGTACTAAAAATAAAATTTTTTTTTTTTAAAAATTGCCTGGATTTTCTCCTCTTACCATACTCCAGCCACAGGGAAAACAAACAAGCAAACCCCAACCCACAAAACAAAAATAAACCCTATCACACACAACCCACAGCAAAACTCATCTAAACTGAGCGCACAAAAGATTTACTTCCACAGGTGAACTATTTCCACCGGTGCTGGGCAGCCCCTACAACACATCTTAGGGCTTTTTACACTCCAGCTTCTGGTTGAATATTAATAAAGTATGCTGTTCTCATAGATTTTACTTCCCCAACTTCTGTTCTTTTTCTTCTTGGCAATATATTTATCAAATACTCATTAACAATCTAATGTTCTTTCCTGCTTATGGAGTAGTTGTTCACAGCACTATACACACTCCTCCTCTCCTTGCAACATACGTTAACACAGGCATTTTCTGTTCCTCCTAACCTTCCTCCTCCTCCCCCCAGCTTTCACACTGCGATCTGCCTCCACTGCTTCCCTTTCTTCCATCTTGTACTTTGACCAAGAATCCAAGTACAGGAAACAAATACTCCACTGTACAAAGCCATCATTACCCTATTCTTCTTTCTCACTTCATCATACTTTTTGAGATGCTGAATATTATTAATAGGCCCTAATTTTTTAATTTTTTTTTTTTAATTCTGCTCTCACTCTTCCCTAGGCAGTAAATTTTGCAGTTCTCAAGGTATAATATCTTTTCTGTTTTAAGCATGAAACAATTTCCCATTGAGTTTCAGAAGCCTAGTAATTTCTCTTAGAGGTCATTATCAACAAGGTATGAGGGATTCACAAACACAAGTAACTGTGCCCCGAAGTGCTCCTATGATGTAGAGGTAATGCATTTAGTTGCTAAATGAGGAACTGGGGCTCAGGGAACAAGGTACCTGATCAGTGTGTCACACACAGGAAGCAGCCCAGGTCTGTAGTCTGAAAAGAACATTTAAAACAAAAAACCGAACCAAACAACAACAACAAAAATCACACAATAATTTTCTCTCAAGCACTTTGTGTTCACTAATGAGACATCAGTTAAAATACCTGAATTCTAACTAAATCCACAACATTCACTAATTTTAACTAGTTTCTCCTTCAGCAAGAAGATGGTTTCTGCTGCACCTGAATCCTATTCCCAAGGTACAACACGATCAGGGCATTCAGAGTCACTGGGTATCGCACTACTGAGGGAAGCTGAACATGTTAAATGCAGTTCTTTTAATTGTGTCTCATTCAGTCTTCAAAGTCCACATCAGCTGCCAAACGCAATTTCTTCTGGGCTTTGAAGTACTCATATCCTAACTTCAAAAATATCTCTGCCACAATCCCTCATTGTCAAATCATAGCTCACCAGCAACAAATGTCATGAACCTGGCCCTCCCTTCTCCTTCAGACGGCACTGCTTCACACCACACTTGGTTTTAACTATGCCCACTAAAATCTCATGTTGTAGATTTTAAAGTATTTCAAATTCTTATCGTTCATTTTTTTCCATATACCTTCCATTACCATACAACTTTTCAGTACACTGACACTTTTCTAATTCATCCTTCATTAAAAAAACCCTCCATCTTCAGTCTATCTTTCTGAAAAGGAGGAAGCTGCCAGAATTTAAAAGCTCTCTCTCCTCTCAGCCAATTTAAGAGTATATTTGATGAGCACTGGCGTGTCCAAACCCAGCATAATGCTTTGAGCTTGAGACATTCTGCACAGTCTAGAATGTAACCTTGAGTCCCAAAACCCTGGGCATCCTAAACCTCATGTTTTCTGTACTAACAGCTGGGTCTCCAGTATTCGTCACCTCCTTTCATCATTTATCTTTGGCATTAGAAACATGTCTGAGGAAACCACCTTTTTCTTAACCATCTGGATGACATCCCATTGTTTATTTCCACAAGCAGTGAAGGGGGGTCCCACCCAACCATCTCTCCCTTTCCCAGACTCATGTGTAGCTCTGTGCCGCAGCTGAACGCCGAGAGAGCAATTGGTTCTTCTGTCTGTGATACAGAGCACTCAGAAATGGCTCTGCTCTCTGGGGCAGTCTTGTAGAGCAGAAATGGTGATGAACCAGAATTCAATTATGTAATGAGAAATTGCTTTAATTAGACAGTTAATTGACTCCTCAATCGCAATAAGTAAAATCACTCATTTTTACAAGGCACAATATTTTTTTTCCTAAGGGCTCCCAGGAATCGGCTCTGCATCTGGCTTCCCTCCCACCCTGACTAAAACTAAAAAAGATCCAGGAGCACTGGCATGCTACTGGAGGATCAAACGTTTGATCACTGTTTCAGAGCAGCCCAGAAAAAAATACACAAGAAGGGGGCAGAGGTGCAGAGAGTTGCAAGTAAGTTAATGAGCCAGTCTTCCTCTGATGAAAAGAAACCCAAATTTGAGGCAGGATAAAATGCAAATGAATCGGGCTGCCTTAATGCTGCCATCCTTCTACTTTTGTCCAAAGTGTCCCAACTCAGAAGGACATTGACTTTTCAACATAAGCAAGATCCAAGATCCATACACATGATCAAGAGATCTACTCAAATGCCAAAGGAGGGGCATACAGAGTGGCTTGGCAGATCTCCCAGAGACACAGTTCAGGGCCAGTTAAGCAACGATGTAGTTCTAGATATCTCAAAGATGAGCAGGAGAGGCAATCTAGGCCACTTCTGCAGCACACTGAACCAGGAACTCAGTTCCTAATCTGGGATTAGGATACTGCAAGTCAAAACCCAAGATCAACAGCAGAATTTATCCAAAGAAAGCCAGCTTCAGTTGGATTTGGCAACCCATTTAACATGGATGTAAAATTCTGCTCTGAAGCAGAGAAAAGGAGAACATGACTTGTGAGTCAAGCACTGTATTAGCACAAGGGAATTCCCTGATCTGGAACAGGAGGTATTGCTAGTGCAATTGGTAACTGGACTTCACACAGCAACAACAGCTAAGAAGAGATAAAGGGTCAGACTGGAATGAACCATCAGTCTCTCTGTCCCACAACCTGCACTCAGGTTATTCCCTGGAGAGCTACAAGGTCTTAAAAAGACTACTTCTTGTAGCACAGAACCATCACCACACTGGTAGTTCATGGAATCTTCTACCTTCTTTCTCCTCCTATCCTGTCCCATGCTGCTTCTGTGACAAGGTTCCCTGCTGTCCCACAACATATGCCTCTGCCTGGATGTCTTACCCATGGTGAATCTTCACAGCCTCTGTCCTTAGGGTCAGTCTGCCTCGAGCGACTGTCTTCCCCTTCGGTGAGAGAACTGCAGACAAGCCTTCACACTAGTGGGGTTCTCCAGCAGCTCCCACCAGTAAGACTCTCAATGCTTTTGCTGTGCTAGTGACCTTCCATCTGGGAGGTCACATTAGGTCTCGTGCAATTCACCTACTTCCCTTCCTCTCCAGTCTTGCATCAGGTCATCATCAGGAGGCAAATAATCATAAATGAACGGTGCAAAAGGCAGACTGGTGAGTTCTCTGACATTTTAAATATCTGGTTTATAGCAAGGGATAGAAACCTGGATGAATGCAAAGCACCAGGGCACATTGCCTGGGTGGCGGGGCTGAGTCTGAGAGCACTTTTTAAAAAAAAAAAACAGAGAAAACCTCTTACTTTGGTGAAACAGGAGGTAAAGAGAATCAGTGGTGTGGTACCTTCACTGAAGTTCACACAGGACTTGAACAGGAATTGCAAATATTATTTATAAATAAACGCTGCTTGTAGGAAACCTTAGATATAATCAACAGGGAACATCTGTGTGTTTGATTAGGGCTGACATTTTAAACTGAAGCCAAACACTGTAATAACACCAAAAGCAGCAGCAATGTAGCAAATAAATCCCTGCTTTTGATGCAGATATGCCAGGACTTATTTTGGCCCAGTGTTCTGCACCTAAAACAAGAATAAGTATCACCAAAAGGATGCCCTTCGGGATTTCAGGAGCAGCAACTCCTGCTGGAGCCTGCAGAAGCAATACACTTTTATAAGTGTCTAGGCAAGTAGCTCCCCAAACAGGGGGAAGAATCCCAGATAGGATCATGAGTCGGATGAAATTAACTGCAGTAGAAGAGTTTGCAACAGAAAATGGGGACACAAGCAGAGAAGTTTGAGAGCCACTTTTGTACAAATCTTCCACTGAAAAAAGTAACATCATAGCTCAATTAAAAAAGCAAACTCCATCAGCTTTTGAAACATAATTCACTGCAAAAAGCCTGGAGAACTGGCTTCCCAACAAAGCATTGTATTTTAAATGAACCAGCCAGCTTAGGGAAGCACATGTTGAAATGGATAGCACATCAGGACCAGCACAGAGAGAGGAAACAGACTCTAGATACAAAAGTGTCCAGAACCTGCCTGATTCCCTCTCTTCAACTGCTGTCTGGGGGTCCGTAACACATCTGGCTGGCTACAACGAACAAGAACCTTCTTCCTGGGAGATAATGTCGCCAAATACATTATACAGCAGTAAACTGGGTAAAATAGGCTTAATTAAAAATTACTATAAAATATGTGGGAGATTTTAGATACTTTTCCTTTTTGCCTGAAGACATTCCTTTGTTTGACAACAATAACACAGAATTTCCATGACAGAGTTACAGTCATTACAGTTTTCCTTCAATTGAGAATATACTGTCAGTACCGATTCCGCACTAAGCCAGTCCTTTAACCTTTGTAACACCAGATACTTAAGGATGGACTGTGGCAGCCTTTAAAAACAGTACAGGCATTGCCATAGAAGAGTTAGAGACTGGAATAAATGTCACGTCTGAGGTGGTTGCATGGAAATTTAAAATAGGCAAAATTACATTATCCATGAAAAATGCAGCCTGAAACTCTGATCTGAATTTGGTCAGAAAGTTTGCTTTGTGTAACTTACTCAAATCAGGAGCTAGGCATTCAGTGCAAGACTGAAAGGTATGAAGGTTAAGAGGACAGAAATGACAAAATACGCAGGGCAATAGATAGAAACCACTGTGCCAAAATGCAGAAGGTGCAATACTGCAGATGCTAAAATCTAGCACAGGATCTCTGCAAGAGAAGGGTGTTTCCAAGAACCCGTGCAATAACCTGGGAGACCAAAGCATCTAAAGCAATCAAGAATCGCTGGGTGACCAGCAAGGGATTAATAAAACCACTGCAATTCAACAGAAGTAATAGAGAACAGAAAAATAACCTTGAGAATCTCAAAAACATGGTCAGATTTCTTCAGTGATAAGCATATGCTTGTATCAAACCAAACCACAACCTACAATAAACCAGCACTGGGAATTTTTGTGAGATAAAACCTATGGATTAATAGCTCTGTGGTACGGCCAGCACGTGAAGAAGGCCAATCGTCACTATGTTACTTAATAAAGTAGAGGTCCATCAGTTATGTGACAAGCCACCGTGTTTGAATATGCATGGCCAAAGGCCTCTGTCCTCCCCTGGTATAACCCTACGTGCCATTTTGTATAGAGCACACAATCTCTTCCCACGTGTACGCTTCCGTGTGCGTGTTTATAGGCAGCCACCACGCACCGGGGCGGCTCCTTCTGGCAGAGCCCCGAGGTCTCAGTCATCCATCCCGCCCCTGGCACTAGGGCACAAATGGACAGCAGCAGAGGAATCGAGTGTTGAGGAAGAGGAATGAGTATGTGTCCAGTTTCCAGTGAGGAATTCTAAAGGAGCAAAGATGCTGGGTGCACAGACAGCGCTTTACAGTTCACAGCGAAGCCCTCATCTGGGAAAGGAGAGCTGACAGACAGCATTGTGTGTACTGCAAGGGGCCACATTCATGGAAACAAGGAAAGAGACGCAAGCGACCCCTCCAGAGCCAGCAAAGCCGTCTGTTCATTTCCCTGTTTGTTTGCGCTTTCAGACTTAAACGCTTGAGCAGATTTACACAAGTAAGTGCACTCAAGAAGTGGGCAAACTGAATATGAGCACTAGGCCAACTGGCTGCAGTGTCCAAGGAACAGAAAGTGGTATTAATCCTCTGAATTGGATACCAAAGCACCGCCTGTGCCCCATGGAGCTTCCCAGTGGGGTCCCCTCCCTGTCCTTCTGCAGAGCTGCACGGCGGGAAGGCTGTGGGGCACAGCAGCCAGGCAGGCTGGCTGCAATACCTACCAAATCTGTGCCCTGTCCCTCCCCATTGCCCCTGACTGCCCTTCCACAGGCAAGGGATGGGCAATTGTTAGCAGGAGACTAAGGCAATTACAGGAGAAGGAAAATAAGATACTCCGAAGTAATCTGTACTTGGAAGTTTACCAAAACAGCTCTCCCAAAATACTTATTCCAGAAGAACTACTGCAATAGATTTTTTTAAAACACAACCTGCCCCGTATCTGGGCAAACTCTGGGTTACCTCGAAAACTCGCTTCTTCTAGAGCCAGATATCCCTCCAGGCATATCGTTGCTTAGGGTACTCCTATGCTACAGCAAATTTGATATTGTTTGAAATGCAAACAGCACAATTTTAGACTTCTAAACCATCAAAGTCGGAAACTAGTTTGCAATGGGAACACTGCCTTCACGGGTATTTGTGCATGTGCACACAAAAGACGACTGAGAGTCCAGAAATGAAAATGAGATTTCAAAAATGCTGAAATTCTGCAGCTTTCATGTCCTCCCCTGTCTGTCAAACTCAGTTTCTCAGGAATATATTTACAATGCCTAGACAACTGCTCATCAAACCCAGTGCATGTTTTTGCAATTTCTGACAGTTAGAAGAGCATATATTTGTTCAAGTTTATTTTTATAGTGTTCAACACTATATATCAAAGACTTGGTAGTACGGAAACCAAGAGCATTTTCTTCTACCCAGCTGTAACTTTTACCCTGCCACAAGCCTGCACATGAGGCTGGAGAAAAAGATATCTATTCACATCTTCACATCCTTCTGCCTCCTTCATGCAGTTTTACACCAGCAGAGAGAACAGAACCGCTCCTGTCCAACCAGAAAATACTAGTGAAAGACGAGCTGTTCTCCAAAAATGAACCACCTACAGCTTTCTCTTAGACCAATGAAGTTACACGATAGATCCTCATCACTGACAGAAGCAGTTGCTTGATGTTAATAGTTAATTCACGTAAAACTGACTTGAACTAGAAAATAAAGCACCTGTACCTGTTACTCACCTCTAAGCACAGGCTTCCACATAATCCTCCAGCATCTTCCAGATACATCAGTGGCAGTGAAGAGTTTGCCCATTTTGACATTCCTAGCAAAGATACAGTAACCTTTTGCATCTGACTGCTTTTGAGTGCCAATTTCAAGGGATATCAGGGTCTGCCCCTATCTCGTCCCTATCATTTTCAGCTCTGTGCAAGCAATGAGACTTCCCCTAAGTGTAACAGATACAACTGCATCTTCTACCTTTGCATACTACAATCTGCAAATTCTTAGAACTCTTCCTGTTCTCGTTGCTCCAGGCATAATCTTGAAATATCTGTGTTGCCATAAATAGTACCCAGTGCATTATCTAAAAAATGTATTTTTAAAAAATAGTTATGTTGCAGCATCAAGCACACAGAAGAGTTGTACAGTCTTAGTTCTGTCCTCTTATGTGTCCACCACATTCACCAGCGAACACAGGAATTTTATGGGGCAGATCAAGACGCCCCATATAATTGAAGAACATAATTGCAGAACAGGCGAACATGTAATTGCAAGCAGTATTCATAAGCACACAGACATTCTTGCATATGTTTTTGTTCCTTTGGCAGTAACATAGGCCAGCATTTTAGAAACATCCTGCTAGTCTTATAAAACAACCCAGCAAAAGGAAAATACAATTTTTATCTCAACAAAATCTGAAAAGAATTTTATAGTTGGGACTTTCTTGATCTGCAGGCTTTCTTCCTCTTAGATTTCAAATGCCTGCCACAAAGAGAGGAAGAGGCAGAGGTCATTAGCACCCTTCCCACAAACCATGGGAATCCTTTAAATTGATTTGAAAAGCAACAGGCATTCAGA
Organism: Stercorarius parasiticus; assembly: GCA_013396915.1. Classification (NCBI taxonomy): domain Eukaryota; kingdom Metazoa; phylum Chordata; class Aves; order Charadriiformes; family Stercorariidae; genus Stercorarius; species Stercorarius parasiticus. The sequence goes on from VWZL01000860.1 coordinate 169,165, forward strand.
ACAGAGGAAATAACTGCTGGGTTTCACCACAACAGACTTGCAATGCTCTGCAGCCTTTTTTGTCCAGCTGCCATGATGGTTTCTCCTTCTCTGCTCTTACAGTTGAGTACAAGACAGCTCTCTGGAAGCCACAGCTTGAGATGCGCTACAGCAGGCAATCCAAAATCATCAGGTGTTTCACACTGTCCCTGCTACTGCCTTTACCTGCCTGGATTTTCCTGGAATAAACTCTTTCCAGTAAATACTAAGTCTGAGCAGCAGTCCGACAGCAAACAATAACTCAGTCCCAGAAACATAACAGCATGCAGGTTCCCTTTGGCCTTTAATAGATGATTTGGTATTTCTAAGGGTTATTTCAAATTTTGGTCAAGAGTTGTACCAAATGCGCTGTACCACAAATGCAATTTTTCTAATTCTCAAGGTACTTCATAAGAAGGTGGAACACCAAGATGCATAACTAAAGCTCAGGACACATAGTGCTCTTCCCATGCCCTCCTCTCCAACATGAAACACCCTCTGCCCTTTCCCCAGCTCCTCTCTTGCTGTGTCTGTCTCCTCAGATTTCTTTCTGGTTGCCAAGTCTCCTGACACAGCCAACTTCCATTCAGTCCATCTGTCACCAATCCAACGTGACGGACTCTACATGCTGAAATCAAGGTGTCCTCTTGACTTTTCATCGAGCTGCACTTTATGTCCTTGCATGCTGCTCTTCTAAAACCATCATTATCCTGTTCCAGTCAACCAGACTCAGCCAAAACGGTCAAACCCCAGGTTGTGTCCTAGGGATGCCTAGAAAACCGCAGCTATCTCCAAAAGCAGGAGCTGGTGAACAAGACATGAAATTCCCTCAGTATTTCTCATGGCTCCAATTAGCATGACAGATGTACACTTACCCTCCCTGAAGGGTCAACAGAGTAAGACAGCCAAGGGAAAGAATACCTAGTAGAGACCAGCAATCCTGCAAACAGACTATAAATATAGTCTGCAACACAGACTATAAAACTCTGCCCATCCTAAAGCAACATTTCAGTTGAGTTATGCCAACTCATCCCAGCGTGGGCTGAAGATACGGGATTGTCCTACAGCCTGAGAGTTCATGACTTGCACACCCATCTTCCTGTGCAGCTGCAAACACACAGCTGCTTGCACAGGAGTAACGCTTTCGTGCCCTTCAGCCAAGCACATTTAAACCAGCAGGGTTTGAAACTCCATGGCTTGTTCGTCCTCAATAGACAAAAACTCTTGGCTTGACTACAGTCTCAGCAATACACATCAAAAATTATTCAACTGTATTAAACATATTTCAGAGGAGCACAGGATATACAATGTAAGTATGAAGATCTGGCCTGAGAAAGTATGATTTAAAAAAAAAAGGAAAGAAAGAATTAAAAAGTTGTCCTTCCAGTTAACAGAAATAAGCAGCACACAGAAGAGACAGACCATAGGATACACTGTGTATTGAGGTCCAAGAAAGGACTCTCCTCCCAGGATCTCAGTCCCTGAAGCGTTCATACAAGTTATTTTTCTAGCTCTGCTAGTTCCTTGCCAGGTGCAGACTGGGAGGCATCTTTACTCTCTCATGATTCAGGGTGGGCTTTCCTAAAAGCATCAATAATTTATTTCACAGAAGAGAAAAAACTAAAAACTGCTTTGGGATCTAAGACTCACTAGGGATCCCTGCAGTGCCCCACTCGCATGGCATTCCTCTAGTAAACTATAAACTCAGTCTGCTGTCTTAATGAGCAACACCATTGTATGTCCGTGTTGTAGCATTTGAGTATTTTTACTAACAAAAAACACAAAAAATCCAACCCAACAACAAAAACCAACTTTAAACATACTGAGCGTACAGGCAACAGTAAGGACTCCTGGTAAAAAAATCCTAGATACAGTGTCTAACCTGAGAAAGCTGCTGAAAACAATCCCTCAACCTGCCTTGCTTTTATCGTGGCTAAAAAGAAAGAAAAGAAAAGCGCAAAACGAACTAAGACCATCTAAGATGAACAGACTGCTGGCTTTTAAACATGATGACCCATCAGAAAAGGCTCATGATGGCTGATGCCCCAGTCTCTTGCAACAAAGATGTACACGCACAAGCTCCTTCTTTTCAGGAATTACCAAAATTGTGGGTTTGCCTTTTAAGGGTCTGATTTTCTGTGTTGCAATTGTAAAAGCTTCAGTTCCACCTTCAAATAAGAAGTCAATCACAGTTTGATCCCAGAAGGGCACAGAGCATCAGGGGGCTATACAATTTAGAGCCATCTGTTCCCACTCCCTCTTCTTTTTGCTCATAACCAGGGAGAAGTCGCCCCCCTCAACTTCTTTCCATTTGGCTTTTCCAACCCTCTCCAGCTTACCTGGCTCCACAGCTTCTCAGGCTCCACCACGAGCCTCCTATGCCTCTGGGCTTCCCTCCCACTGATATATTTTATTAAACACACCTGTCTGCCCCTTCATCCAACTGCTATTGCCATTTGCATTCATGCAAATACCCAAGCACACATGCTGCTAGTTAATGCTAACTATATTAAACCACTACTGGTGATGCACCTGTCAGAAACTGATGAGCAGGAAAGAAAATAACATTGTCTAGCTGGGATCAGACTTGCTAACCAAGGACTTTGAAAGCAGTGCATCAATACTGCATTCACAAAACACCCCTGGGAATCTGGGTCACCCCGTCACCGCACGCTGAAAGTGGAGCCTCAAAGAGAGACAGGAGGAGCAAAATGGGATTCAGCTCCTCACCACCGCCAGAGCTGAAGGCAGCTTGAAATGAAGCAAGAAAGAGGCATAAATTATAAAAGCAAGTGCATAGTGATGCATCCACAGAAGTTCTTCTTTCCTATATGTTTTCAAATGAGAATACGTTCTCTCTGCATGATGCACTGACAGCTTATGCCCTAAGGTAAAGACATCTGAGCATGACACAGAACCTGGCAAGACACTTGTTCAGAGATTTTCAGAGGCGAGACCCTCCAATCTTCTCTTTTCAGCAAAGTGTGTAATAAAATCCTATCCGAAGAACAGATTTCTCTCCAACATGTATTTGCCTTTGCTTCCCATTATTTTAAAACACAATTCCCTTCATGGTCTTAACTAAAACGGGAAAAAATGTGCAATGTTTTCTTTGCTGTCAACAACTGTTCGAAATCCCATGTTAGTAAAGTTGAGAGCCTTAGTGTACCAGCTCCCTCTTAATATTTTAAGCATCAAGATTAAGTAAGTAGTATGATACAGTCAACAGGTATATCAACATTCCCAATTTCAGGAAAAACCGATGAAACTGAACTGGTCTTAAAAACCTGGAAAAGTCTGCAGCACACACTAAGTGAGCAAACATTCATGCATCTGTCTTTTCACAGTTGTTCTTTAAAAAAAAAAATTCAATGATCAGTCGGCTGTTGCCGTTCTCTTTATAACCGCTCTTAGGAATGAAAAGCACGGTAAAGTTAAATATCCAGAAGAAACCACAAATTAAATGGAAGCAAAACAAGGAAAAGCATATGTTCAAAATCACTCTGAAAACAGACTGATTAGGTAATTAGTATATGTATACATGCACATGTGCATGCATATATAGGTATAGTCTTCTCCCTTATAAAAGGAGAACAGTGTCATATCAGTATTTGAAGTCTGTGATACATCATTTTAATTTTAGTGAAACAGCAAAACACAGAAAGTTAAGCTTAAATGGGAATTTAATCCACACCATAAATACAATTAAAAAATCTGAAGTAAAGGTGAGATGGTTGTAATATTTTTTCCTTGCAAGGCAACATGGCCAATAGATGACACATTTCAGTCTAAAATTTGAAAGGTCTTGGTTTTTTCCCCTGCGAGCTAGAATAACTGAGTGCATACATAAAGCTTGCCTCCCTGTAAAAATGAATCTTGTTGCATTCAAAAAAAAAACAACAAAACAAAAAAAGCCACCCACCCACAAACCTAAAAGACTACACAAAAAAAAAAAAAAATCACACTTTCCTGCAGTTGTGAGGCAGCCATATAGTGAAAGACAGTACAAAGTTTTAATCTGCCTCAAAGGAAAGCCAGGGAGGCCTCCTTGGGCAGGTTGCTTCTAAGAAGTGAGCTAACAGAAAGTGTGCTTTAGTTCATCCAAAAAAGCCGCAGCATACTGCTTAAAAACAGCGAACACAAGAAGCGTTATAAGACTTCAGCTATACTACATCCATTAAATGCATGTAAAGACTGGAAATTAAATTATACATAAGTTCTTGGAATAACATTGTTGAGTTCCCTCAAGTTTGCATTTGGCTATATTCAAAGTTTATTTTGTTAAGAATCATCTTATGTTAAACTTTAGTTTTAAATTTTTTACTTTATTTTCCTGAAACTAGTGCAGTACATTTACAGCATAACCATGAACTTTCTACAATTTTTCCAAAGTTGTTTCTAGACGTTTTTAATATTTACTTGATGCTTAGTGATTCAAATACGTGTTACTGGTTTGAAGGATTAAGAGTGTTTATTCCCATTATATTTTTAATGGTATAATCCACTGCAGAATCCATGAAGAATTTCGAAACTCCACTTTGAAGAGCGTGAAGTCTCTCGTAGTTGCGCAGCGCTAATAAGCACTGCTGTTGTGTGAGGCCTTGGAGACACTGAGCAGTTATTGCCTGCCCGCGGTGTGCAGAGCAGCCACTTACTCTGACCCCAGGTCCTCTCCGATAGCTTTCATTGTAGCAGGCCACCTGCAGAAGCACAGCGATACATACCTGCGTACCCAGAGTCACCTGCCTGCAAACGACAAATCACACAACTTCACAGGCGTGGAGAGGTAAAGTTTAAAAGGGGTATCTATAACGTGTTTCAACATCCTTGGCTAAATTACATTAACTGCATGTAGCACTACCAGGTAACTGCCCTAGTTCTGTTTTCCCTGCATTCAAATTACTTACCTTTCATTTAGTATTTAATCCTCATTAAACTTGTACAACAAAAGAGGTTTTCAAAATTTTCACCATATCATCAGCAGGCTATAAATTTGATATATTGCTTATGATAAAAATGCCACCATACCTGGAATTTATTCTATAGCTTTTGGCTTTTTTTTTTTTTCCATTTCTTTCTATTACTAGCAGAAAAGACATTTGCGCATTTTTGAATGTACAAGAGATTTTGTCTGTGTGCATCTCTTTTGTCCGCAAACTCCCATGTTATCTTGTAAGCGTGGATACAGCTGAGGGACACTTGCCAGTCAAAAGAGATGCTCAATTCCTGTACTAGGGAATGGAGCACAAATACAGGATTTTGTTTAATGTATTCACAGCGCATCCAGCCCTAACTACTTCTGAGACTTTTCAGTACAAATTGCAGCTGAAACAGGCTTCAAAATCAAGTTCTTATTTGGAAGCTAGTGTAAAGCAAGGTACTTTGAAGGCAAAAATCTGTCCACTTAAACACAAACCGTGTTCTGCACTAAAGAAATACCTAGGTAGGTAAACAGTTTTTCATAGTGACAGTTTTCTCTGCCAAACATTACAGATTAAACTAGAATAAGCCACAGAAAATGAGTATTACATCTCAAAACTGGTTGTGTCCAAGCACAGCTCAATAATTTTGGGGCTGATGTGTACTATGGCAACGGCTGTGGAGTCTCCTCAGGAGCAGGGAACCAGCTGGGGAAGGAAGAAGTAGTAGTACACCAGGAGATGTGCAAGGACAACATTAGATAGTACCACAGTGATTTCTGGCCAGTAGACTGACTTGTCTAGACAGCACAGAGCAGAGCAGCCCTCACCTAAAGGGATGCTAGGAGCCAGCCAGGCTCTGGTGCCACTTGCGGATCAGTAGAACGTAAAGGCTAAATCCTCCCTTCCCAGAGCCTCAACAAAGATGCTGGAAGTCAAATCCAAGTTCTGCAGCCTGTGCTGGGGGCACTCAATGGAATACACCGAGAGGCTGGAATTCAAAACCAAATCCCACGATAATTTCTAATAAGTATCTTTTTGCTCATCCATGAGCTATGTCAGCCCGAGCCCAACCATTTTAAAACTGGCATTTTTAGAATAAAGGATTGTTATCCTTTCTGGACAGAAATATTATCTTCCTCAGAGTTTACGGTACATTCCCTAGATTATAATTAAGGTTAAAAATTGTTATGTTTATCATTCTATGCTTGGTCCTCAAACTGGTGAATACAATTAAAAATCTTGTATTATACTAATACTGCTATTCCTGGGGGGGAACTGGAAGGTTGGTCTTTTGGACAGCACTGAACACCATCTAGGATTACCCATTTTCCAGCCGTTCGCAGCTCCAGGATGTGAAACTTTGCTTTGTCTCTGAGCACAACTTTACAACGAGCTTTATCTTACAAAGCCCAGCAGCCAGTGCCGAGCTGATACTTTATGTAAAACCATTATCATTAACATTTGAGAGCCATTCTAACAATGCAAGCTAAGTCATAAGAAAAAAAGAAAATCTTTTGAGTATAGCAAAAAGCTTGCAATGAAAAACAAACACTTGATTCACAAGTGCTGTAGTTGGAGAGGGAGAAAGTCAAGAACTAATCTACCATAGTAATTGGATTGAAAGATTCTGAGTTGGTGGAATTTAGTGGCTGTATTAAAAAGCCATCTCCTCTTCAAGGCAGGGAGCCAACATAATGAAGAAAAGACAGGAAGCAAGTTAGGGAATGCCATCCAAGGTTAAAAGAAGATCCTGTTATCTTTAAAATGGAAGGGCAGCCTATTTCCATGAAACCGAGTTTCTCTGTCTTTTGCAGTCTAAGGCTGTTTTTTTTATTACCAAAATCAGCAACTGGAAAACACATTTACTAGAGCATTATTCCCATCATTATAATAATAAAAGGGTCAATTAAAACTCAGTTAAGTGGTAAATCTGTTGTGCAGTGGACTGACTTTAGAAGAGAATTTCAGTTACTTCAATAAAAACTAAGTAATACTGGGCATAGCACTGGTTACATTTCCAAGTTTTGAATCTCTACTGCTGAAGAAAGGCAAATCCTTTTTGCGATCCTTTTTCCTCCCCTGAGAATGACCACACAATTCTGAACTATTTCTCAGTTCAACCATGGTACAAGTTTGCAGAAAGAACTGGTTTTTCAGAATAATTAAATAGAACTTAAAAATGCAAATTCATGTTTACAGCAGGAAATAACCAAACTTGTCTCTGGTTACCAAAAAAGAAAGAAGACAGATTTAATGAATTGGTGTTCATACTATGTCTATTAAATGGGAATCAACAGCTCTAAGAATCTACTGCACGGAAAAAATAGCACTGAGGACCCAATTTTTGCAGAAATATATTACGTTATAATATGCTAGTTGTTGCTGCAACGTGCAAACAAGTCTTGAATTCACACTACATCTGAGCTGTATTTGAAGCTCAGCATTGTACACTCAACTTGGTATATCAACAAGGTTTTGTACTACACCCAACTGTCTAAATTAAATCAAAGGGAAATTTTGTACATTATTTACAAGGATTCGTCCTTTTAGCTGCTTCAACACAACATAACTTTCATAGCCAGGGTCTATGTACGTATTTTTCAATGTATTTTTTCTTTACTTTTCTACTAAAAGAGGGTGACAGAATAAACTTTGCAGGGTTAGAGAAGGCTAGATCACATCTTAGCTCCTTACAAGACAGGATAATGACATAGCAAGTATTAAGAACAGTGACAGAAATAACTTCTCTTGATCACTCAGACTAAAAGGTTAATAATGATGTATTTCACATCTTACCACCAAACAGTTGCTTTAAAATTCTTACCAGGAAGAGTCTGCAGTACCATTTACACCCTAGGCTTCCCTAGGAGGAAGTAAAATTTCCTTTAAGTTTTATTTCACCAGTTATTTCTTCTCTGTTTCAACACTAGAACTGCTCCTTGGCCAAAACCCAAGAGCTCAATACTGCCAGTTTCAGGAGGACTTAAAACACACACACAAAACACCCTCTCAACCCAGGCCTACATTCTGCAATGTGGGTCCGCTTTTAATTAAAGTCAGAAGCTCAGATTATCCCACCCAACCATTAAGCAGTGTAACGAGTTTTCTTAGTGCCACTTTAATAGCCTGCTTTTTTAAGCAGCTTTTAATTCTGCATTCAGCTTCAAGACACCAAATGCTGCCAGCACTGTCTGATCTCAGCACGCCAGGGAAAAGTACCACTAGGTTTCTGCTCCAGTATTTCTAACAAACATGGCTGCAGAAAATTATCTGCCTGGATTGTGGGGCTAATAAGTGTTCCCCAAACCCATGATGAATTGCATTTGTTTTATTTTTCACTCTTGCTGGTAAGAAACCACCAAAGCTTTCTTCTAAAATATCTGCTTCAACCACAGCAGGGATGACTAATTATAAGCACCCTGTCTGGGGTAGAAAAAAAGAAAGAAATAGTTTGTCTAAGCTTATGGAAATGTAGCTGTGTGCTTCACTTTCTGCCTTTTCTTCTTGTCACGCAAACAAAGCGGAAGGGTGGGAGGGGGAATGGCAGCACAAGCAACGAAACAGCCTCAGAAATTCAAAGCTGAAAAGATGTTCCAACTGATGAAAGGCAACGAGAGGAGGCTGCTCAGTTTTTATTCTGCTGTACCAGATAAAAGACCTTAGGATGGGCAAAATCTGTTCCCTAAGCATGGTTCATCAGGGCATATCAAGGCTTCAGAAATATTATTGCATTTTTAATAAATCAGGAATCTGCCTGTGTCCCGCTTGATTAACATCTATGTAGCAATTGTCCAAGCTTCACTGAGGTTGTCATTTTGCTGTCTGGAAATATCTGTAATTGCTTATACCAGCTGAAATGGTTGTTTGAGCTTTTCAGCGTCTTTTAAAGTTGGTGTCTTAATGAAAGGGCAAATTTTTTGACAGCAGATGCCAAAAACGTGCCTGGGGAAAAAAAAAATCATGAGAGGAGAATGGACAAGGAGAAAACATAAAAATTCATCTGCATACATAGAATTGCACATTGTACAGAAGCCTTTGAGGCCTCTTTAGACCTGTAGTCACCTGCTTGCAAGAGTGCATCCATGAGAAAACATGTGCACAAATGTCTTGACTACTTCAGCAGTAACCAACACACGCGTGTGCAGCTTCCACTAAAAGCACAGGAGAGTGAATGAATGTCCCAGAACCAGGACTAGTCCTAGATTTTTTAATGGCTGCAAACAAGCAGTTAAGATTATCATACACCACAATTAGCAGGGAAAGGGAGCCCATTCAGTTTTCTAATAAAGTCTGCTGGTCTACACACATTACAGTCTTCAGATCTGTTTCAGAAGTTTGTGTCTAAATATGCCAAGACACTTTTTGCCTCATCGTAGTTCACTGCTGAGCTATTTAGCTTTGAACCAAATTCTTCTGCTGACTAAGGTCTGCTAACCGAACAGAACGGTGGTCCAAATCCAGAACAATTAACTTAAGCCCATTTTTGACATTCCCTAGAGGAAGATCCCTCTCCTTAATAGATCTTACATTCATTCAGAGTAGGTGATTATGTTCTTCTGCTCACTGCATCAAAATTGTTTAGTTTATGGTTAAATGAGACTATAGAGCAACTTTGTTATTCTAAATAATATATTTTCCTAAGACTGACAGGTAATCATCACTTTTTCCATGGCAGCCCAAACAGAGCCAAGCCTTGGAGCCACAAAGACACCAGACACACAGAGATAGTTGGTAAGACAGCCTCCAGACCAGGAAGGACAGACATCATCTATCTTCAGCAGTCTGGAAAAAAATATATATTCTTTTGTACCGGCTACAGCAGTCTAATCTGCCCTGTGCCATCAGGGATGTGACAAGTTCCCTGCATTCTTACCAAGAGGCCCAGGCAGTCTTGGCGTCTCCCAGGAAGAGGATTCGCATTCAGTTGAAAACTGCACAATGAGAACAATAGAAGCAAGACGTGTGGTTAGCAAGTTCCCCACGATACTAGTCCTTCGCATTCTCCTGAATCCTTGTGATTACTAAGGGGGAGACCATGACAACAGCAGAAAAGCCATTCATTGCTGACACTGGAGACACAATGGCCAACTAGTACTTTGGGTGAAATAAATCACCCACTAGCTGTTTTATTAATGACCCAGCCAGAAAGCTCGTACTTCATTGCAGAAGGTGAAAGAGACAAGTAAACCAAGCTGCTAGTCGACAGGAATGCATTAATATTCATTTAGTTTCTTATATGCTGCTGGTCAGATCAGAAGAGCTGGGCACTGCTGCTATGTCAGCACTTAGCGGGTTTCAGGTCTTGATTATATATTGAATTCCCATTTAAATTCAAGATAAACAGTGAAGACTGACGTTGAAAACCACATATACACCAGACTGATGGCTATCTGCTAATTAACACAAGAGTCAGAGGCATCCCAAAACTCTGCTGTCTGCTCTTGAATGTAAGCAGCGATGGGAAGCTGATACTTCTGAACAGAAGCCCTACCATCAGTGAGTACAGATATACTTTTCTCTAGGAAGCAAATTTTTGGAGATAGCCCAGTCCACATCCTCACACGTATTTGTACGCACATGAAGACTTTGCCCTCCCTGAGAATTTATTTCTGCACCTCTTCACCCATAACCACATTCTTATTTCACTTCTCCGCAGCATGACTCCGAAACAGAGGACAGGTAAGAAAAATGGTGAAAAAAATGTCACCGAGACACTATGGCTTCATTATTTTTTTTCCCCTTTCATGCTTTTCAAGCAATGCTTTCACTCTCGAGTCTGCTTACATTACTTTTCTCCTCCAAAGTATAAGTCAACGAAGTCAGCATCAGAAATTCACAAGAGGTAAAATTAAAGCATTGTCATGATGACTTAGGACAGTATCAAACCTCTTATGTTACCCATCTATAACTCCAGGACTCAAAATACCAATGGCTTAGACATCAAGTCTGTCAACGATGAAAAATCAGTATTGCAATAGCACATAACTTAATTACCTGTCACACAAAGGCACACATACCTAGCACTGTAATTTACTTTTGAGTGTGTGTACATGCTTAAAGAAAACCCACCACCGTTCCATTGATTTCAAGCTTTTCAGGACAGAAGCTTCCTAGAAGGTCAGTAAGCTTTGCACTGGACACGGTTACACATGCACATTTGCGAGTCATGATTACAAGGCAACACTACCGAGGCATAGGTTTATTCCACTTGTTAGAAGGCTATTCCTGTTGGGTTTTTTTGTTTGTTTGTTTTTTTTAAAAGTTCATGCAATGTTCTGCACGCTCAGAAGAGCCTCATCTGGCTTTTTTTTTCTTTTTTTTTTAGAGAAATAAGATACTGAGACTCACCTGAGAATTTTCTGAGAAATAACATGCAAGAATCAACATGTTCCAAAAATTGTGTATAAAAAGGTAAAATCTTTTTCCCTTACATCTACAAACCCTCATTTAAGAGAATGCATTGCTCGTGAAATGTACCAGAACAAAGGCTTTGAAAATTTAAATTCACAGGCTAAGCACACCACAGACAACAGCAATTCGTATATCTTTCTGTTTCCTCCAGCAAGCCTGAACTGTTTAATGCAGAGAGGAGATGAAGAAGAGAAAGCATGGGGAAGTATTTTAACAAAGTAAGTGGTACAGAAAAAAAAGGAAATTAGGTACTCCACAGGCTCTTACAATGGATATATCATGGCAGACTACAAAGCTCAAGAGCCTAAAATAAAGCAGTGAAAGATTTTAAACACCATATGGATTTCCAGTAGAAATCATGACCACATATCCCCAAGATCTGACGTGAGAGGAAGGAAGAGGTTTCTGCAGAAATGAAGAAAAGAAATGAGACTATTATTTTTGACCGTTAAGTACATTCACAGGTTTTTTTAAATGGGAATTCTAGTTTTAATGGGATATAATGTCTTCAGTTTCAGAGCCTAAGATAATCACTGAAGGAGATTAGGTAGCAACTTTCACTGATGGTTTTCTAACTGGCTTCTGGCACCATCCCTTTAAGCCCACCATACTGGGTTCTTCACAGGACAGAATAATGAAGATGGGCCCCTACGTCAGACTCACTGTCACAGGTCCTGCACGTCCCACACCACTCCTAGAATGACCCATTGATGACTAATTTCTGTGAGCACAACTTTTCCACCAGTAAGGGAAAAAAAAAAGGTAGAAAACAAGATTCACAAAGGTACATTAAATCACAAATATTGGTATGTTTGGTTTTCAGTTTGAAAATCATTTCTAGGCATTGTAAAGTAAAAAAGATTGCTGTGAAAGAGGCCTTTTGATTTGTCTGCCGCGCAGTTCTCACCACTCTATTTAAAACCATTCATCCAAACACAAGGTATTCTCAGAGGCACTATTGATAAAAGACTGCACAGAAGCCAAGCGCCGCAAGCAGCTATTTTTAATTATCCAAACTTGCACTGAAAACATGCACAGCTTTACAAGCGAACTTCAGGTCAGAGAGGAAAGCAGGGGTTAAAAAAAGTAAAAAAAAAAAAAGAGGAAATCACAGCAACAGGCTACACGCTAAGAAAAATCTCCCCGTCTGGCCTAGGACTGCGTATCAGTCCAGGTGAAACATTTTGGGCTATTATAAATGAAGATAAAACATGTTGGCATCTGTGTGACAGACATGGCCACAAATAAATCAAGCAATAAACAGCACAGCATGCTATTTCTGGCTTTGTGCCTCCTTTTTGTCACATTAGGGTAAAAAGTTGCATTCAAAGACCACGACTGTCTCTGAAACAAGAAGCCTCCTCACACCCCCCACCATCTAGGCAGAAAAGCAGACAAATTCAAGTGTCTGAAGGGATTATGGGATAACAGGGAAGCTGCTAACAAAAGCAGACAGCCGTTGTGGCTTAAGGAATCAAAACGAACACCCCAACATTTTCCTCCTAACTTAATGCAAGGGTTTTGCGATGACGGTGCTTGGCCTAAGACGAACACTGCCAGCTACTGATCCTTTCCTGCCCCAACCCTTCCCTGTTGTGTTTCTTTGAGTCCTAGACAAACCTCAACAAGCTTTTGAGGGACAACCTCAGACAGTCATTGCCAATCTCAGCTTGAGTCACATCATATTTGCCACACAAAGTTTTTCCAGCAGTGAGAAAACATGGTTCTACCAGTACATCCAAGAGGCTTGAAGAACAAATAGCAAAGGGTCACACAGACAAGGACTGACTCAGAGACACTTGTTCTGCCCTTATTGTACCCTATTCCTACAAGGCACTGCATCTTTGTGCTTCTTCTCACCCCTCAGCTATCAGCATCTAGCAGAGAATTAAAAAGCCTCAGAGCCAGGTCTTTGCTATGTGTTTGTAAAGTACCCAACACCGTGGTGCCCCGGTCCCGTGCAGAACTGCCAAGTGGTACCATACGAGCCAGATTTCTCAGATATGTTGCCCCAACTCGTGCTCGCTACTCTGCCCCACTGGCTCCTTATTTCCATGGGCTGTTTTGGCTGAGAAGAGCTGAGAATGACAGCCCATGCATTTTTCCAGTGTAACTGTGCCCCAGAACAATGCTGCAAGATTTTCAAGCCACTCTGAAACAGTGACTGTCTGATAAGGGAGGATGTGTCTGAACAGCACAGCAAACAACCATTTCGGTACAAATTCTGTAGACATGAAACAACCTGGCGGCAAAACTTACCACTTCCAAGAACTGTCGGAGGGATGAACATCATCAGCTCAGGAATGGAAGCAGCGTAGCTGTTAAGCAGGAGGACCAGGCGATGATTCCACAACAGCAAAGCAAGAGGACAGAGTTACACGCCAGAAAAAAACAGGGTATGGGGCACCCTCAGAAACACAAAAGTCCGATGGACGGGGTTCAGTGTGGACTGCTAATCCTAAACATGTGTGCATAAAGATGTCATCTTGAACAGAACCCAAGATGACTCCCCCCCTCCAATTCTTAAGGATCTAAATCTAAACATTGTCTTAAATTTGCATGTTGGAGGTAGGGGCCAAAAACACCTTTTCCCAGGGAAAAGCTAGCACATCAACTGATCTTCAGTACCTGTCCATGTATGCTGCTCTTCCTATGTGGAGTAATCTGAATTACCTTCCCTTTAAAACACTTTTTCCTTCTTTGTGACAATTTGCCACTTTTCATATTCAGGCTCTTTTTCTCAGTAAATGTAGCTAAAAAGTAGTTAGATATTATACTTATTTTAATTCTAAATATTGTAATTAGAATGAAAATGCACAGGAGGAGTTTGCTTAAAAACAGGAGGCTAAGACAAAGATCCAAGGAATTAAACAAATAAAGCAGAAGATGGGTTATTTGGAAATGCAACAATGTATTTTCTCTTCCTCTGCCTACCCAGGTTTGCTCATGATGGCTATGGTTGTCAGTGTCTATGCTGTCATCTTCCTAAACAGTTTTTGAAAGCATGGAGCTCAGAGACTCCACTAAAGAAAGTGAAGTTCTGCACTACATCACTAAACAACACTAAATCCTATTTAAAATATGTTTCTAAGACAACCTCAAGAATTTATAGGTAATCTTAGTTTTGGGGCTATCTTGACTCAAACACAGTTGGTCCCCTCTCTCACACTTTTGGCATTTGTGACACTTCAAGGTAGCCCAGCTGTTTTGCAAATAAACAAGATAAAATACATTATAAATGATGCTTACCCTTTCTACAGCAATTTTTATCCATTAATCCATTGATAGCTCACAAAGGTTGGCAAGAATACTGGTGCTTCCATTTTAAGCAACGATGCCCAAAGAGGTTAAGCAATTTGTCTAATGTCACATAAAAATGCAGAAGCCAAGGACAGACCAGTTTCTGAAAAGCAGCGAAGCACAGACACCTTACCTCAACCCACTGAATGAAAGCTCTGCCATCACAGACATTCCCACTCAGCTGGGAGTCCCACTTCTTCCAAAGGCTGGTACATACAAACACTGTAAGTGATTTACACCTCTACAACTCACTGTACAAACTGCTACTCATTACCTTTCCTGGGTATGCAGACCTGTAACAGGACAGTGAGTTATACAACCATCAATCCTGTCCGCTTGTGTACACGCACTGAGTCCTGTTGATTTTACTCATTGATTACATGGACACATCACAATTTTGTGAACACAGCCCAGTCCAGCAGAGCTTCAACTGCTTGATAGCTCAGACCAAGCCATGGGCTACTATAGGCTGCATATCTGAAATCCCACTGTGGAATTTACCTGGAGCAGCATATCCAGCAGAAAAGGTACAGTGCCATACTGATCTCCTAAATCTTACCTGAATTTATGAGAAAGGTTGCACTTTGGGTGATTTTGTGAACTAGTCAAAGTTTTGGGCTAAGAGAACATGTAAAAGACTGGACAGACTCACATATTGGATTGCCTTGCCAGAAGCTCATGAACAGATTTGTTTCCTCTAAGGCCACAGACTGGCTGCAAGCTACTCAGAAGCCAGTTGTCTTCAGCTATTTTTAGGGCTGGGTGTCCAGATTTTCTTTAGGAAATGCATGCCAATCTTCAGCAAAAAGTCAATAAAAGAACTAATCTTTGCAGAATAACTAGGCTGTGACAACCCTGCACGTGGACGTCTGACACCAGCACCATCTCCTTTAATGAACACATTTTCAGCACTGACAGACACCAGAAAATCCCAGCATGGAGCTAACAGCATCCCTAGATGGAATCCAGCAGCAGGCAGGCACAGCCCCGGACCCAAGCTACCTAACACCACCACCAATCTGGCTTTTTTTTCAGAACTAAATTAGGACCTACAGCCTTTAATTGCCAGGACCAGATTCAAATACAACTGGATTGTCTGTTCAGGGAGCAGACTGGACTTCTACATTCTTACTGCTTCTTGTCCTCCAGCAGTGGAAGCAGAGTCCCATGCTTGCTTATTTTCTGACATTACTGCCAGTTTGCCATCCTTGCGCTTTTCTCCCCTTTGCCTTGCTGAGTAGGTATTACTAACAGATTCACATCACAGAATCCAAGTGTCAAAACACCCCATACCCTTGAATAGTTTTTACTGCAGGAGACACAGACTCATCCTGCAGATTCATGGAGAAGAGAAGGCTCCCAGGAGACCTTCTTGTGGCCTTTCTATATATATAAAGGGGCTTAGAAGAAAGATAAAGAGAGACTTTTTATCAGAGCCTGTAGTGATAGGACAAGGGGTAATGGTTTTAAACTAAAAGAGGGTAGATTTAGATTAGAGATAAGAAAGAAATTATTTACTCTGAGTGTGATGAGACACTGGAACAGGTTGTCCAGAGAAGTTGTGGATGCCTCATCTTTGGAAGCATTCTAGGTCAGGTTGGATGGGACTTTGTGCAACCTGGTCTAGTGAAAGATGTCCCACCCCACATCAGTGGGGTTGGACTAGATGATATTTAAAGGCTCCTTCTGAGCCAAACCATTATATGATTTTATAATTATGTTCTCACAGCTGGGATCTCTGAAGCTTGGAAAGAGAAAAATATCCCATATTTATTCTACTTTTTTTTTTTTAAAAAACACTGAAATACAGCAGCAATAAGTGTCAGTTGAAAACACTGTGTATTTTATGGGTATCTAAGATTTGGTGTGTGTTTTTTCTTTGTGTAGATCTGACAAATTGCAAGACTCATTAAAAAAAATTGCAAAGCACATAAATAAACACTTCTTACTTAGTCCTAATACCAATCTCTAATATTTCATGAATACCAGACTGCAACTGCATGTCAATAACAAAAAATTCCAAGAATACACTGACTCTTCTGTCAGTCTTACCCTTGGAATTACCATTTGTAGCTTTAATTCCTGCTACAAGAAAGCACACAAGTTTTACAGTCAAAACTAAACAGCTAAATCAGATTAAAATATAAGTGCTTGTGCCTAAGGGCTTGAGCTTAGTCATTTGAAATTAAGAGCTCCATCAGCCCAATACGAAAGGAGGAAATGTTCAGCAATTTACACAACCATGACCAAAAAAAAAAACCAACCCCCAAAAAACCTCTCTACCTACAGCTTATGCATCCTAGCCAACACTGAAACCCCATTATCAAAGGCTGCACTTCCAAAGGCCTCCAGGACTATGGAAGGCAGCCTCCACAGTCAAGGCAGACTAGTGAGGCACCAAACCGAGCGCAGGGGAGACCAGATGAGTAAAGAGAAGGAAAACAGTTTGAAGAAATCAGATTGCCATGAGGAAATCAATAGAATCAAAGAAAAGAAATTCGATCTTTACAGTGGAATAAGGTAGTTCAAGGGAACAGTCACAAGTCTAAGACTTGGTACCAATGAAATGGTACCAATTTCATAGCCTGGGCAAAGCTTCTACTGCCAGAGGGGCATCACAGACAGCAAGTCTCAGCCTCAAGGCAAACGTTCCAAGATCAAGGCAGTTCCTGGCCTAAAAGCTGCTCCATCCAAACTTGAACAAAGTCAAGTCTGGATCAACTCACTGCAGTCTGACAAGTGACCCTTGATCTAATATGAGACAACTCACTTCAGGGATAAGCAAAATTTCAGCCAAATGGACATTAAAAATATCTATTATGAAGATAAAATATAATATGAAATCAAATCAGAGGAAGAAAAATGTCTGTGGTTTACAGAAAGATGAACAATAAAGGGGTATCTGCAGCACCATGTAAACCAATTAATATCCCATGCCAAAACCTGACAACCTTCCACCAATTCTGACCTGCATTTCTTATAGAGACCTTAAGCCCTGAACTTACCTATCTACTTCTCTATAACAAAGACCAACAATGTAAGCAATAAATCTGCTCCCATTGGCAATCTACCAGCTTCATGGGTATTAACAGGGGATTTCTGCACTGATTCCCACTCTGCAGAGCTCAACAATTGCACCTATGAAGCAGGTACATTTTTTCACTATTCTGGAGGTGTGAGCATTGATAGGTCTCATTTTGGAAGTACCTTTCCTGTATGGCATCCACATAGAGCCAGGATCCACCAGTGGCACCCTCTATTCGCACTATGGTATTCAGCCACTAGATGTCTGTGTTATGCATCTGTAACTTACCCCTGGTACTGGCAGAGACAATGCTGGAACTCCAGTTAAGTAGAAGCCTACTCTGTTTGTAGACTGGTATCTTACAGTCACAATGATTGCGTGATCATGCTGTTTTTCTGTCTGTTACACCTCTTGTTCATATCCACTAATCAAACCAGCTGATTAATTTCAATCAAGTCTGAAAACAAAGCACAGGTCTCAAAGATGATTACCTTTATAGGAACTTTATTAAGATTCAGAAAGTGACAGCTTGTGTGAGAGAGCTCTGAATTAGCACCCTCACTGAAGGAAAGCAAATCTGTGCACACATCCTGTTTGGTGGCACTCAGCGATGCACTGACAACCCAATCAGAATATCCACAGCTTCACATACAGTACCTGGCTTTTTCTGCTCTCTTGAGAGCAGGTCACAGAAATCAGGCTGATTGCTGGGGGACAGGAGGGTGAAAATGCAGGTAAGACACATAGGACAAAAGTATGTGGCTCAGATTTTGTTAAGCTGAGTGCTTATGGAAGGTCTTGTTCTGTATCTCTAACTGCAATTTTCTTTAATAAACGCCTCCTGATTAAGGAAAAAAAAAATCTAATCCTACTGATCTTGACAACTATGAACTAACAGAATATATGACCAAACCAAACAAACCAAGCAAAAATAGGAACAGACTTATAAACTGAGTATGGAAGATTTACGAGTGAATTTCAAACCTACAATGAGAGCAAACTCTGACAATTTCTTTTTTAATTCTGTCAAATGGAGAAGATTCACTCTGTGTTGATGTGTGACAAAGACTTTGTTCTTCTAGCCAGGGACAGGGTGCTCAGAGCCCTAAAGAAACACCACCAATTGTCTATGGCCAAACTTTGAAACATTATATTTTAAAAACTTAATAAAAATACAAAAAGCAATAAAAAACAACCAACCCCAAAACAGTAGCCTGAAACACTGCTAGGCTGGGTTTGCATTTGCTTGTGAGAATGCTTTAAAAACCACTCATTAGCTGCAATTAGTGGCATTAGTATCATGGATTGGTTGTGCTTTTCAGGCACTCATCTCAGAAAAATACTGAACAGGAGGTAATCAGATGAGGCACCAGACCAAAGGTTTGTATAATTTATTGCAAGATACAAAAGTCAAGTGGAAGAGAAAGCCATTAGAAATCCTAAAAGCAACTGTGCTGTGAGAGATACAACTTGGAATGAAAAGATGGGGATCCTATTGGAGACTTAAGAAAACACTCAAAAGGGATAGCTGGACAGCTCTGGTTCGGTAACGGCCTGTGAAATATTTCACCCTTAAAACCCTGCTTCATCTCAAGTCAACGTAAGCAGTGACCAAAAAATACTATTCCTACTCGGAGGGAAGTGGTGAGAGTCTGAACTCAGCCAACAGCTGTTTATTTCCAAAGTTCTGCCACCATGCTTGCACCCTCTCTGCAGGAGGATTTTAAAGGCAAAGAACACAGACCAAATTTTTCCTCCGGCTTTGGTGCTGCCAAAACAAGTCTGTAGAGAAGATTTTGTCACCATTCTGTTTACAGAAGTAAAGGTGAAGACGGCACAAAGGCCAAACAATCCTAAAGATAAGAATTAAGCAGGGAACAGGACCACAGCTGTCCTCCTTTGGGACACGTATTCTATTTTCTGGTCTGTCAACACCTGGGACTACCAGCAGAAATCACAATGGGCCACTTGACCTGAATTCCTGTCAGGTGTGCAAGCCTGCTAGGTTGCTGAGTCACCACTAGAACAGAGGGTAAGAGGAAGTCCTCCTTTTGTCATTTCCACAAAATATGAAAAGCATTTTAAAAAAATTCACATCAGACATTCAACAAAACCACCAAGTAGTACGCACCATGATGAAATGAAAAAACTAAATTTAACGTGTCCCACGAGTATAGGAAAGTCATGAGCCTAAGAGCAATGACTTGATAGGAATGCAGTACCATGCCAAAAACCTTGGCAAGAAAGAGAAGAGCATGAGCATTTGCCACACGTTAATGGAAAAACTAATGTCCTCACTGCTCCTGCGTAAACCCACAGCAGATGATCCCTCAGGAGTAGCAGTGCTGGCTTCAAAATATGAAAGCTACAGAAGTTCAAATTCTGACTGAGGATTAAACTGGACTTCTTATACTGACCAATAACACATCAACACAACAGAAGACACAGTAGAGGGCCCAGAGGCTTAATCAAGGTCTTGTCTACTCTCAAGATTAACAATCTTGTACCTGGAAAAATCCCAATACCTTCAAAATCACTGTGCTAGCCTCAGACACCTTTGGCTGCATCAGATTTAAAGTTCAGCTCTCAGTGCTGCTTCGAAGTGCCTTACAGCTTGGTGAGACTTTTCTGCCTCAGAGATAAAAAGAAAATAAACTGTCCCAGCAGGTACTAAAAATATTACAGTGCCCCTTACAAGATCTTCCTGCTGTTGCTAGCAGAAGGGAGCAGTGCACTGTTCCCTCTCCTCCTTGCAGCAGCTGCCATTGCATACGGGAAGCACTGTAGCACTTTGGGTTTTGACAGTTCATCCAGCATCCTTGGAGCACAGCCCTGACAAGATATTAGAACATTTTGGAGGGATTCTTTGGAAAGAATCAAGGGAAAACTGAAACAGACTTCAAACTTCGCCAGCAAGAGAAATTGTATATGCATAGCAACCCTCTGCCATATTTATTGCTTCCTCTCTCTCGCAGCAGCTGATAGATCACTGCATGAACTACTGGAAGTAGTTGAGAGGAAGGAATCAAACCTTCCTGTGCATCAGGCACGAGGAGGATTCATCCTGTATTGAGGATGAGAGGAAAGTCACTCAGATGACTCGGTCGTCAGGATGTCTTCCTAATTACTGTGGTATTTAAAGAGGAGAAACACGCAGCTCTCAAACGTGATTCTGCTAGAAGTGATGTGAAAATTAAAATCCTCAGAACAGAAGAGTGCCATGAATACGTGACCTCAGAAGAAAGAAAAAAATTCTGACTAGGATTTTGCAGAAGCTTAGATTTCAGGTGACTCTTAAAATTGTGACTGTGTTGCAAGATCAGCATTAACTGTGAAAATTAACTAGCTCCTCTGTGATTTTATTCTACACATGCCAAGAAAAGAACAAAATATTGATTGAGTGAGCTGCAAGTTTTATTTACATAAGTATCTGATTGCCAGGTTCATTCTTATGCAAAGCAGAGAGACAAAGCTTTCAGCAGGCATTTAAAAAAAAATCAGATCTAAAAATAACGTTATGCTTTAGCTTTACTTGTAAAATGCCTGAGAGTGCAGCATGCCCATGTTTCTTTCTTCAGTAATCACCATGAAACACAAGAACCAGATTGAGGAAATCCCTGAAATTTCCACTGACTTAAAACCGGGGATGAGTTTGCTCAGAATTGCAACGTAACTGACCCCAACCCAGTAGCGGTAAAATGGAAACAAGAAACTAGTGTACATTCTGATTCTATGTTGAAAGCATCCCCCCAGAAAATCTCCCACTGCATCACTTTGAATGTGTAGTATTTTTCCCCACACACGTGCACTCCTGTGAAGCTCTAAAAACTTTTTTAGTGCCACACCTCCAGGTCCTTCCTTGAAGCTATTATTGTTTCTCATACCACATCTTTTTGAAGTTGTAAAAACAAACGTGCACGCTGTATTGGACTAATGCCAGAAGGAATGACCTAGCAAAGTCAGTTTTGAAAAAGACCTGTCCCCTCTGGAATGGAAGCAAACTGGTGGCCTTTGAAAGGCAGATCTGCTGCCTAAGCCCTTGTCTATGAAAAATAGGCATACCTGATGAAGTGATGAGGGAAAGCGCATCTGCATGTAATACTACCTGTTCAGTAAAAAGTTAGATGGAACTTTTTGATAAAAAAAAAAAGGCTACTTCTATTTTGCATTTAATGTTTTCAAAAGCAGAACACTGCCTTTTTCATTACAGCTACGCTGGGAGCATGCTACCTTGTGCGACATGATAAAACTGAGCAAAACCCCATCTCCAGACCAAAGAGTGTCATGCAGAATATTTTTTTTTATTGTATAAAGCTAGTCCTAGATCACTCTTAGCGTACACTCTTAGCACAATTCACATCCTTGTTCCTATCTGGCTATTTACAAAAGCCCATTTCTTTCTCCAACAGGCAGAACAGCACAAGGCAGTACACAACAGAATGCAATTCTGGGATAATGATATAATCCTACTTTCCCTGGGGGCTTTTTTTTTTTTTTAAATGGTTATGCCTCAGGAGAACAAAGTGAAAAATCTCACCATCATTACTCCTTTGCAGACAATTCTGCTCATTGTGAAAAAGCCACATCACGTTTCAGTGTAGAGTAAAAACTCAGTACTAAGCAGATGAAATAAATTATTGGGAGCAAAACTATTCCTTTCTAAAGCTCTTAGTGAAGCATTTACTGATTAAATCTGCTATGAGATCCTAAAGTCCTTGCTGAATGCAGACGACTTTGGGAATTTGCCGTTCTCCTACATAAAAAGAGAACAAATGCACCTAGGAGTAAGCCTTTGTAGCCAGAAACAGGCAGGAATACTGTGGTGCAGGCTTCCAGAACATCTGCTCTACAAACCTAATTATCCCTCATTGCACAGATGCAAAAGCCATCTGAAATGTTAGCACCTGAGACATGGAGATGATTTTAAGTCCCTTTAAAATGGACTTAAAAAAAAAGGAAAGCCATGTAGAAATATTTCTGTAAACTGACTCACAACGAAACCTGACACCAGTTCATTGTAATATCAATATGTCACATTCCCCACAGCTGTCCCATAATGGGCGTTTACTCTTACTGCTCTGTAGACTCAGTTCTCGTTGGGATGGTATGAAACTCTGGTACTACAATCTACTACAATGCAGCCAGTTTTTCAGGGATTTGGCAGCTCCTTTTGCATCCAGAGTGCAACAACTTCATTTAGTCTTAACCTGCGGTAGAAATACCCAAGTCCTAAAATCTAGATAAGAACATCATTTCCAGAAGGAAATATTAAACTCACCTTCTACTAGCTACAAAGGCACTGGTCCAGCTATTGGTAGCCCTTTTATTTGCAGATTCCTTCCTGAGAACAAATTACAAGTGAAATTTGAGTGAAGTTTTAAGTGCATTTATTTATACAAATGTGGCAGAGAAATGTATATAAATGAGGCTGAGTTATGTGGCTGTACAAGAGCAGACAGCTTATATCACGTAAGAAACAGTATCCACAAATCTCTTTTCTCAAGTGAAGACATCTTTCTCTTTGTCTCTCAGGAACACTATTTCATCTCATTGCTCTTGAATTTTCACTAACAGTCAAGTGGCAAGCTGCCAAATAACTCACAGTTGGCTAGAAGCATGGTCACCTACAAGCTAATTGATGCCACAAAACTTCCCTCCAGGATGCCATCTGGGTTGCATTCAATATTCTTACTGGGTTCAGAAGCCCGTCCCTCTAAACTTGAAAGCTGCTTCTCTTGACCAAATGCCAACTTGCTGATTTTGTTTGCAAGCACACACACTTAACTAAACAGCAATACCAAGCTCCTTTTCCACTCTTTTGACCATATATCGACTGCACTATTTTACAAAAATAAAGACAAACTCTTTTCCCATCTCACAAGTAGGTAAATTGGGAAAATGAGAGCTGAAGGGACTTGTCAATACAAAGTTAGAAAGGCACCAGTATAAAATAAAAAGACATTTTATACCAAGTCCCTGCCCCTGCCTGAATAAATAGCCCTCATTTTAAAAGAGCTAAAGTACCCAGCATCTCTTGATGGCTATAATGAGAGTTCTAGTTTTCATTTTAAAAAATAGGGCACTTAGGCCCCAAAAGTAATGTTTAGGTTATTCACTATCTGCTCCGCTAACAGTCGAATGGGTAAGGTAGTCATTCTTATTTTCCTATTGCTACTTATTGCAGCAGAAAAACACTTACTGACATGCAGTCGCACCCTTCCAGTTTTCTGCATTGACAGCAATGGTTTTCTGTACACAAAGCCAGTTCCACAGGAAATAGCAACAATAAAAGCAATGCAAAGATCTCCTGCTTTCCTGTTGTGTATCTGCTGCCTGGCAAGTTTCAGTAACTGTGCTGCCACCCCATCAGACTGTCACAGGATGGGGAAAGCCACTCACCTTTACAGCATGACAGCTGGGATCAAATTGGCATTATCTGGTGAGGTCTACATGACACAGAACACACCATCACAATTATTGTCAGCAACCTGAGGCTAAGGAACAAACAGGCCTGAGCACAAACAGCTCTTCATTTCCAGATGAGGACTTCCTCTGATGACACCTGAGGTTAAGTTTACACAGCTTCTTTGGGTGAGGAGGGGAGAGCCTGCCACAGAGCCTGTTGAGCCTGCCTTTCCCATCACATCCTCTTTCTGCCCTGTATGGGTTCTCCACATTGGGTGTATTTTGTCAACAGGCATCACACAAGCTTCATTTATTAAAACCACAAAGTTCAGGCATGGTTGACTTTCCGGCTGGCTCACCAGACCGTACACAGGGGTTTCATTCTCAGCCCTGATGACATTTTATTTCTCTTCAGGCTTCCTTGTCTTGCAGTGTCTGAGCCCAGTCAGGCAAGCTTACCTACAAACTCTCTGCACAGGGAGGCACCTTTCCAGCAGCGAACTGCAGACGTAACTATCCAAAGCACACAAATCACCCATCAGCAGTCCCAGCTCTCACCTGCATATTCCCCCAGAACACGGCCCTTGAACAGTATCCCCAGAGGGGCTGCACGACGCCTTCGTGAGCAAGGATCCTTGCAAGAGCAGTACAATTTTACTGTATAGCCACCTTCTTAGAAAAACTTTGTAATACAATAGATTCAGAAGGACTGAACCACGGTTACCTGCTCTTCATCTGGAGGAGAGAGAGCATGCTGGGAAATACAAAGGCAGTTTATTTGACTCACTTATTCAGACATAATGCTGTTTGAACAAAAGTTCAACCTGGAAAAAGCTCATCAAAACAAATCTCCACAAAGTTCATACACTTATAAACAAGTGCACATCAGGGACAGAAACATAGAGTGCCTGCTCACATCTGGCAACTCTTCCCAGCCTTCTGCAGTCAAACTAAAAATCTAATACTCTGGAAGTGCTTTAGTATCTATATATTACAGGAAAATCCTATTACTATTAGCTGAGGAATGGGTACTGAAAAAGCAGGATGTAAATTACAATACTGACGTAACAGAATTAGAGAGGTTTACAATGACTCACTAAATACTCACACAGCAACAATAAACTTGCTTTGAACTCACCAAGAGTTCTGCTGTGCAGTCTAATAGTCTGCAGCTTAGCAGGAGAAACCGCCTCTCCAAATGGCTCAGGGTTGGGGTTTTTTTGTTCTGGTTTTTTTGTCAATTGAATATATTGCACAATATCTAAAACAGAACATGAACCTAAAGCTTTTTCATAAGCAAGTGGATTAAAGCAATAATATTGAGTCTTTCCAAGCCATGTTCAGGCCAGGATACAAGAGTGTCAGGCAGGACAAGGAGCTTCAACTGGGGATACTCAACCCAAGCAGTGGTAGGAGCAGAGCCTGCGCACCACTTTGTGGGACTGAGAAATGCTGCTTATTTCCCTCGGGTCCATCCCTGCTTTGGCAGATAAGGCTGCAAACTGTGGGCCAAGCCTGGAGAAGTCTTAGCTGCTGCAGCGTTCACTGTCTAGGCCAGGGTGAACACCAGAGGGACTGGCAAGTCAAAGCTATGTGAGGATTTTACTGCCATAAGCGGGCTTTCAATACAATTTAAATATTACGTTAACCCTTGCGATTTCCTGTTCTTTCAGCCTTCCTGTGTTGAAGAGCAGCCTATACGCTACAGCTATACCACACTGAGAACTCTGGGTCTTTCTGCTCCAAAAAGCAGAGAGACCTGAAGTTCAGCACATGAAGAACCTGCTTTAGCTGTAGGAATAACACACCATCTGTTGGAGTGAGTTGGCCCCTTCCACAAAACAGCAGAGCTCTAAGTGCAGAGTATGCAGCCTACCGGCAATCTCCGAATTAAAAGCAAGATCATTCTTCAACTATGGATAGCACAAACTAAAATATGCCCGTGATTGATCTGCCCTTCAGCAGGACACTGGAGAATACAGGCAAAAGAAATACTGGATACAGACCAAATGAATAGTCAATAAAATACGGATGGTTTCTATTGTTATGGCTTGCCTATGGGAAGTCCTCACACAACAGTGTAGCTGGGGGATGCACGAGATCAAGAACGCAATGAAACTGTACTTTCTTTTCCAAGATAGAATTATAGAGGCGTTAATCTTAACATGGAACAAAACAGTTGTCCAAGCCCAGAAATTGCTGGTCCCTTCATCAAGTCTACTCAGCACATAACTAGGTGGGAACTGACACCGTGATTGATCAAGTAGTCATAAAACATGGTATCTCCCCAGCAAGTCTGCTCTTCCTCCTGTCCGTAGTACTGCAGAAAACACTTCAATCTGTACCATTACAGATCACAGACCAGGATTGGACCTTGATTTTTGTAGGTCCACAGTGATGCTCCATGCACTTTTGGAGTCTAAAAGGAAACAGGGTTCAAGACCAGACTGGATGGGACTTTGAGTAACCTGGTCTATCAGAAGGCGTCCCTGCCCATGGCAGGGGAGTTGGAACTAGATGATCTTAAAGATCCCTTCCAACTCAAACCATTCTATGATTCTATGAACCCTTGAAACATCACTTAAATATGTGATGTTTTATCCAGCATATTCCCCTGACAACGTTGCTCCCCTCACAGTTATTTCGCATGGCTCACCTCAGCAGATAAAACATACCCAAGGTGAAACTCTGCCTGGATGGGAGATGGTGGCTCTGCATACACTGGAGGAGGCCCTGCCAGCACAGCTACATGGGTACAGCCCTGCAGGCGCAGCAAGGCCAACCAGGGCTCTTCTCTCAGCAAAACCTCACACATTACACAAATCCATCTCCTTTCAGCCTTTCTGGGCCCACAGCAGCAGTTTTTCCAGCTAAGAGACGTCAATCTCAACAGAGCTACGCCAGCAGGGAGAAGGTCGGGCCTGTGCTATGAAGCTGCAGGGTCAAGTTGTTAGTCAGCAATCTGAAATAACAGATCAGCATTTCCTCAGAGACTTCTGCAGCAGCCAGATGAGGCTGAGCCATCAAGCAGACAAGATGTTTTCTTTCTTCAAATTTCAACATCAGGGAATGGTGCTGTCCATAGATTAAAGTAATAAGGAAGCCCCACCAAACAATTAATTAGAGCAGAACATACAGCAAGTATCTTCCCCAAATCCCGAGATACTCATCGTTTAATATTTTGATTTCTAACACTTCAGAATGAAATGAGATCCTTGCTCTTACAATTCATATCCAATGAGAAAGAGAATTCTCTCTCGCACGCACTGAGCACTAACAGATATGAATCTTCTCATTCCCATTGACCAATGAGAATTTATCCAGTGTAAGACAGTGAAGCCTGCATCATTCTTATATGTCAAACTGCTGTAAAATTCTCTGCTATTGTAAAAGCAGAGGAAAAAAAAAACCACCACAGTTAACAGATAATCCCAATTGAATAGTGTGGAAAAATGACATTTTTACACATGTCCTTTTTTATGCTAAAGGTCAAGCTGATGCACCAAAAAACTTCATCTATAGGAAATTCACCCTCAACCAGCTCAAGGAGAGATATCAGCTTTCAGATGTACCACAGTCACAAAAAATGGCCATAATTTTTAAAGAAAAGCTTTAGGGAATTTTCTGTTGGTCTAGGTCTCATCAGGCTTGTTCTTTCCCTCAAGAAACCTAATCCCACAAGACTTCAGTAAAAACAACTAGCAAGGAGAAAAGCCTATTCAAAAGTGATACAGCAAGATTCTGCCCTAAACCAGTCGTTGAATATGTTTCTAATGCCACATTCAAACTCATACTCCCCCACAGAAAGAAAAAAAAAAAATATTGTGGGAAGGGGGCAAATTAGGTCCTGTACTTGGCTGCCTTCCTCCCCCTCTGTGGTTTTCACTGTCAGAGAAGCATCTTTTTTATACTGTAAAATTAATGCTGTGATATGATAATGAAGCCTGCACAACACAGTACAGAAAAGTAACCCGTTAGTAAAAAAGATCACTGCTCAACCCTTACTATTATGGACAACCCACAGATAGCTATCCAGCTTGCATGGAGAAGAAAGGAAAGAAAACATTTTACTAAGAGGATATTTTTGTTTCAAGTTTTCTTGAAACACTCCCACATGAGCTGGGTGGGCAGAGGTGAAGCTGCCAGGGCAACAGCCCTGTAAGCCAAGGACCTGTAAACCCCAGCACAAACCTGACTCTTGCTGCAGGAATGCAACATTTCCCATGGTGCTGAGTATCTCAGTCCTGACCTTGAAAGCCAGAGGATCAGAACTGCTCAGTGACAGGTGACGGCTTTTGTTCTGTGAACACACATCTTCCGGGTTATCATTTGCCAATACACTTCACAGTATGTCCAACAATCTGGTGCACTACTGCCCTGAACTGTAATTAGAGTCTACACTATGCAGGTGTGAAGCTCCACACCAGCTCTGGTCTCTCCAGTGCTGTCACCCTAGCAGCCTCAACCTGGATTTCAGTCTCAAAGTTGAAAAATACTGTAAGTGAACTAAACAGATGTGGGCAGAGTGAACTTAGCAGCTTCTAGCCAGCTGAAGCACAGCATTTGTGCAGGAGCTATTAATCCTTTCTACAAGTATTTGCACAAAATAAGGCTGGCAGCATTCACATGATTGTGTGCATAATCAAATGAGAAGAAATGCCTGCTCTTCTCAGCCAAGCTTTGCAGAGTCTCCTTCAATGCCTGAGCAAGTGAAGGTGTTAATAAAGGCTTTGTGCATTGCTGCTGAGGACAGGCACTCTGCAAAACAGGGCCATGAGAATTACTGTCTAAACTCATGCAGGAGGACTTGAAGGAAAAGGATTCCAGTACGGCAACAAGATGCTGCATGCAAGCCTGGGAAAGGCTCCACATTGCTCAGGCACATGCTCACCCACAACCATGAAGAAAAATTAACTGTTATTCATCATTTCCCCCTAGAAGAGGGTGCCTGGATTTATACCACAGGCCCCAGGATTTCTCCCCTGCTCCACACTCATACTCTTTGAAGTGCCATGCCACGATCAGAGTCCCTCCAGCCAAAACTGGACGGATGCGATTCTTTTCAGCACCTGTCAACGCAGCTCCTTAATCCTTGTTTAACTTCAGGGATCAACATGCACTGGCACCTCGGGCATAGATAACACATTATTTTATAAAAAATAGGACAGAATTCTGTGTTAAAGGGCTCTTGTGTAAAGGGGAGCAGAAATCATCCAGCAAAAAGCAATTCCTTCAAGTAAAGCATGC
The DNA here is from genome assembly GCA_013396915.1 of Stercorarius parasiticus. Lineage (NCBI taxonomy): Eukaryota > Metazoa > Chordata > Aves > Charadriiformes > Stercorariidae > Stercorarius > Stercorarius parasiticus. The sequence goes on from VWZL01000860.1 coordinate 198,493, forward strand.
AATTTCAATACACCAATGTGACCCTGGCAGAGATTGTTCCAGAGCTTCCCTTTGAAATTGGTTATTTATCATCCACCAAAGAACAGTGCCCATATAGGTCACCCCTTCTAAATTGTATAACAAGCCCAATAGTACTCAGTTAGTTTAAATGCTACCTGTTATTGCCACCAAGGTAAAGGTGCAGCCCTACTTATCAAGTTGGCAGAAATTAATATTGTTGCACAAACTTAAGAGTTGTGCAATCTAAATTGTATCTTTATTGTTTTACACAGGACAGGAAGAAGGAAAACAGAGGCAGCAATAAAATATGTAATAGCAAATTCAACTTCCCTCGTCATCTTGGTTCTTGTCAGCCAAGGATACATTACAAATAATTTATCAAAGCAAGGGTGTGCTAGTGATAAATTATTTCACTAGTGAGTACTCAACAGCAGCAAGGTGTGGGCATGGAGGTACAGGAGGTCAGGAGAGGCAGTGTCCCCACGTGAAACGGAAAGAGCCTCTTAAGTGATGAAAAAGTCTGTTGTGTGCAGTCTCAAAACTGTGATGTTTGGCCAGCTGAAGAGGTGGCTGCAGTGATGACTGCCTGTATACAGGCTGCGCTCTATTATTCTTTAGGATATGTTAGAACGTACAAAAAGAAGTCAATTTTGAAAAGCAAAACTAATGCATGCTCCTTTTCAAACACCTGTATTTTACGTTTTATACTAAATACAAGAAATGATCCATTTGAAGTATTTCTTGCATTTGACCCAACATTAAAGTTTTGAAACAGTGAGTTATCTAAACATTGGGATTTTTCTGACTATTTTACAAACTGTGTATGACAAAGGCTGAGCCCTTGAGCAGTCATTTAATCCAAGGAACACGATTATCTGTGTAAAACAATGCGATAATGGACCAGAAAACAAGAAATTGAGAACATTCTTCCTGAGTCACTAGTGTTCACAATGAGTTGCTGAATCACTCTACAGCCTTGGGCAGAGGATAACTTCTCTAAGCATCAGTTTTTATATCCTTAAGATAATATTTAGTTCACTTGTATGCTGAGGATTTACAGAAAGCTAAGCTGCTAACCAGCCACTGGATGACAAACATGTAATCAGCGTAACACAACTACACTAACAAGAATAGAACCACTCAGTCACAGGGAAAGGAGGTGTATTTCTTGGCCTATATCAGTCAGCACTGACATTTGTTATCAAAGAAACTGGGGCATTTCTCTCCGTTTATAAGGAGCTGCACAGATGTGATTCAGGATGAGAAGAGTAAAGGAACAGTTGTAAGTTTACATCTGAAATAGCCATCATCTGTCATTCTTATTCTCAGTGCATGTACATTCACTACTCCTGCTATTGCTGATTTTTATGCTTTTAACTACTCCCCAGTTCACACAGAATAGCATCATATCCAGATGACATAGGTCCAGCAAATCCACCAAGATTTACTGATATACAGTCATTGCTAAATAAGCAAGCCAAGCAGCTGAAAGCGCTGGGGACCCATGCAATGCATCTGGAAAGATACCTAAAACCTTACTCATCTCTGCGTGCAGAGATGGATAAAAAACCTCTACCAGGTAACACACAGATGAACAAAGACTTGGGATCAAAAGAAAATTTTAATTGACCCTTTGAAATGAAGTAAAACGTCACCTCAGTGTACACCGTACTACACATTACACCTCTAGGAAGGAAGCATGAAGAAAGTATGAAACAAGGCCAGTTAAAATACAAAACAAAGTTAAAACCTGGAATTGAAGCAGTTATCTAAACAAGGGAAAAAAGTACAGTTAAGAGTTTACTGTCAGTTGTACACACTAGTTTCTTCAACAATAATTTTTTTTAAATTGATAAAACTATGCTATAGGCTACCTGGGAAGGGAGAGAAGTCTACAACAACACAACATATTCCAAATTTAACTAAAAATCAAGAGGAAATTTCCATCTATTTCAATGAATTTTATACACATTCTCTCCCTCCCCCTTCAGTCTTTGCAAGCAAAAGGAGTCACACCCACAGAAGCTACAGAAATCAAGCTAGAACTCCCGAAAAGATAAAGAAACTTACAGCAGGCAAAATTCTCACCCAGGATGGACAAGATTCTGCAGCACTAATGAATTATATTTTAAATTATAGATCTATCTTTAAAAAGTGATCACAGCACAGAGAGCAGTTGCCAAAAAGAGCTCTTCTGGTTCTGCAAGTACAGGACTGTGCTCCCGCTGCCATGGAAACCAAGTCCCTGACTGCTCTGGTCCTGGTACAGTGCCACACATGCTCTCAAGCATTTAATAAATATTAATAATGCAAAAATAATATTGATGTATCAGAAACAGAACATCTAAAAAAACGGCAATAAAGCTCACTTTACATGGCTGCAGCCCAAAGGCTACCAGCCTTACTCTAAACCAACTATAAATCCTGGTCTCTCCTAGTTTGTAACATGTGCTCTTGGCATTAACTGTAAGGTTAAACTGACCGCCAGGCTTTAGCTTAGACTGAAAAAAGCCAGGAAACCTGGAGGAAAAATTGAAACACTTCCACTAGTCCAACAGGTACCTCTGCAGTAGCAATATGGTTGAGCGTATTGAGCACAGGACTGGTAGGAAGGAGACCTCGTTTCTTTTCTTGGCTCTGCTGATGATGACTTGTACAACCGTGAGTCACTCAGGGACAGCTCCCGCCTGCAGAAAAGCTGTAACACCATTTATTCACCTCTTCATGAGGAGCAAGGCACAGGGCTGCCGGATCAGCCTCAGCTCTGGGGAAAGAGTCATGGTCCTTGCCAGGAACAAAACCACAGCCTATCAGGGCATCGTTATTAGGGCAAGACACAGAGTATATCTCACCCTGAGAGACCATCAGAGATGAAGCTCACATCCCCACTTTAAAAATCTTCTGGCTTCTCATAGGTTAAAATACGGCTTTTGAAAATATTTCAGTTTGGATGGGTTTAGTTTTATTTTTCAACTAGCTTAAAGCATTATTTTAACTTTTAAAGTCTAATCAGTTTGTTATCTCTTGTACTTCAGCCAGAATTTTTCACAGAGCAGAAAGTCTGCATTAATTTTTATCACAGGGCCTTTTACCCCCTTCCCTTCCCTTGTGGCTATCTAAATATTAATAATTTTCACAGGAAATAGAGAGTTAGAAAAACTACAGTCGGCATTTTCAACACTTCCCGCACACGCACTGTAAAATAGCATAGGTTTCCCTTTGGCTAGAACCAGCTGTCTGCACTGGAAGCAGAGCACACTGGAGCAGGCACTCTGCTTTTCTACCAAGGACATACCACTGCATAAGAAAAGAAGCAGCAACACAAATCTTCATCCCCGTCACTCAAACTCAGCTTACTGATTTGTTTTCCTGGGCAAAGCAAAGAAAGAAAAATTGACATCTTATGGTATTTTATAAGGCGTGTAATGACACAGAAAAGCAGAGCTGAGCAGTAACATGCTTTGGGAACATCTTTAAAATTACCAGGCAAAACCTGCATGTAAATGGGGAAGTTAAAGAGGAAAAGGCCATCAGAGAAGCAACAGTACAAGGACCAGGAGAGCTTCACACCAGATCAAGTCTACCACAAACACATCTCTAATACATCGCAATCTCTGAGGCAAACCAAAGACATGGTAAATTTGCCATTAAAAAAAAGCTAGCAGAAACAAAAGCTGGGTGTCTGGTCTATTAGAAATAGATAAGATAATCAATAATTGCCAGACATTTTCAGGCATTACAGAGTGTTTAATGGTCCTTCAGGTGGACAATGGAGTCAAGAAAACTCCTTATTTCTACCACTGGCAATCTCTTAAGTCTAGGTGTGTCAGATAAATGTGTTCACCAACACATTACACTTGGTTCCTCCAGTCTCGTAATTTGTTCATTTGAATTAATCTGTAAACATTTTCCGATTAATATTAAATTCTCTTAAGTATCTTCTATTCTAACATCAACCGATAAGAAATCACATCTCAAACCTGTGCTAATCCTGGATCTATAATACTACAGACAAAAGAGAACTGGTCTACATTGACTTCTGTTTTAACTTTTTATACATTAAAATGCTCTCAATGAAGCTTACCTACCTTGGCTCAAAATACAGAATATGCTTACATCTTCTCAAACAAAAGCTTTGTGCTCTTTGATAAACAAACCAAGTCACTGTCGGTTTTGACTGCACTTTCATAATTTCCTTCTTGAACTTAATCATTATTTTCAATCTTTGCATTCTCCTTGACCTCAGGAGAACTTTTCAAATTACAGCTTGTTCCTGTATCTAGAGCAACCCGTGTGCTTTCTTGTTATAGCACAGCAGCACTCCATAAAAATCCAGTTCTCTTCCCTCTGTAGCCAGAATGCCCCCAGTGGCTATCCCATGCACCTGAGTTCCCTCTTCTGTCTTTGCAGTGGTCCTGTTCCAGCTCTATCTCTCCCAGCCCATGAGCAGGAGTGATAGAAAAACACCAATTCCTGGAAAGCAGTTTGTATCTAGGGATAATAAAACTCCTCAAGCGAATGTGCCAGGAAATGGTGAAGTGGAGAAGGGCATGTTTCCCACATGTACTTAATGCTTGATTTTCTACATAAAGGATGAAGCACAGGGAAAATAACACAAACCCCCAAAATATACAAGTTAGTTTTCTCAGAGCAGAAAATGAGAAAAAAGGAAGATAAGCAAATAACAACACTCACTGTGGAACACAAGAGACCAGTAAATCGGTTTTGAGCCTAGCTTGCACATTAACACAGTACAGACCAAGACAGGCAGGCAACAAGCACACAGGCGAGCAAATGAGCCCTGCCTCTCTGCAACACTCTTCCCAGTGCTTCCAGTTTTGGGATGAGCGTGCAAGCTGGCCACGCAACTCAGTTAAACTGGCACTGACCTAATCAAGAGCATCTGACTATGCATATGTCAAGGAAACCTAAAACTCTCCACATGGTGACGTGCACATATCTGAAGACACACTGGCATCTCCAGAGTAACACACAGCTATCGCTCAGCACAGAGAACACTGTCTCAACACTGAACATGAAGAAAAATTGGAGGAACAGTTAACAGAGGAAAAAAAGTTACAGAATACGTGGCAATTGTGACTGCCTGCTGTCTCACTTTGTCATGCCCCAAAACCTGCAAGCATGGCACACCATTACACTCCTGCATTTCAAAGCCACTCAGGCCATATTTAACTCTTCACAGGATCCAGATTTTAGTTCTCAAACAGGCTTTTGATAAATTTTTATTCTATTTTATTTTAATTCCAGCTCTAGTGAAATTTGAGCTGAAAAGCAAGGAGAATACCAGGCTGCCTCCTGGGCTTTCACATACGCAGCAGGAGTCAAACTCTCTGCAGATTCTCTACACACAAAGCCATAATAAGAGCAAGAGTCTCTTCCATCCTCCCAATAGCAAGGGAAGCATCTCGGCTATACAGTGACATACTGTGTCCCCAAGGCAGGGCAAGAGTTGAGGCAGGGGGAAGCTTGCTGATGCCACATGTTTACCCTGAATTCTGCACATGTAGGAACAGTCTTTGAAACTTAACTCCTTTCAGACTGCATCTCAATCCTGTCCAGTATAAAACAGCCCTATGAACAGTACTGACCAGAAAGGAACACCACAGAAAGGATCCTAACACAAAGATAGAAAATGGAGCTTTAAAATAGAGATGGTAATTGTTCATTTGGCTGCGTCCCCCTGCAGGCAGGTACACAAAGCTGAAGTGGTCTTGCAGCTTGTATTTCATTTTAGGAAATTGGTTAAGCTACTGCTTGCTTTTTGCAGACATAATCTTTGCCACATTTAAGGATTAATCAACAGTGAAACATTTAAGCAGAGGTCTTCCAGCCTCTTTTACCCACTCTCAAGTCTGGGTTAAGATAGAATCCTACTTGCAGCAGAAAAATAAAATCCTATCAAACACAACCATCAAACTAAGAGTTCTTATTTTGCATCAAATATATGGTGTCTGGCTGCAATTTGCAAGCTCTTCCTTGTTTTCTGCTTGCTGCAGTGACAAGCAAGAAGAAACTTGCAAAACTGGGCAAAAAGTCTCCATCAAAGCAGCTCTCTAGGATTTTCCTTTCTGGGCGATGTGTCACACAGCAGCAGCCACCCTGGGCACATAGTTTGTGGGCCCCAAGGCTGACCTGGTCCTGCAGAGCCCACCTATCCTGAGGGAAACAGAACAAAACCCGGTATCCCACACTCTTGAGTGTCTCAGCAAGGACTGATCCTTTCCCAAAACACTGCGCCTCAGAAAGCAGATCTTTTTCTTACTATAAAAATAGCTTTGGTGTTTTATAATGTTGCTGCTGTACTGTTAAGGAAAAGTCTCGATGACTATGTATCTGCAAACATTCCCTGAAATAGGTTTTAAAATTCAGCCTTAACTTTCCAGAGTTCCCTGAGAGGAAAAAGCATCACTTACTTGTATAAGGAAGGAGTAAAATGCATCTAAAAAAAAAAAAANTGCAGCCCTGTCCTCATTGTGTGGATCACTTAAAGTGCAGTGCATGACAGTGCAAGCTGTAAATTGTGACTGGAGTTTTGTCTTGTAAGGCCTAGACAGGCTGGATTGAGTTCAGGTAAATAATTTGGTACACACACACAAAAAAGACCCCAAACAGAAAAACCTAGACACAAAAGCCCCTGTTTTGCACAAACAAAAATTATCCCCTTCCAGAACCGTTTAAGATACTCTTGGCTACAAAATCTTCCAGTGTATAAGGACAAGTTTGTTTCATAAACCAATTCTTAACACAGATGAAGACCATCCTGTTTCTTCAACAAGAGATGATACATACAAGCAGCAGTAAGTTATTACAAATATGTTATTACCTCTGGAAAAGCATCAGCAAGTAATTACAGAGGTTATTTGGTTCCATATGAGTACTTATTACCAACAGGCCACCTGCATTTTCTTTTCCCTCTCCATCACCACTCCAACATGCTGAGTTTTTCAGAACAATTTCTTCCAGTGTGTATGTTCATAAAATAGTTTTAAATAAATATCTGTTTATTACAGCAGTGGTAGCAGAGGTGATATCTAGAAACAAAAACACAGAACATACTCTTTCACCCAGTGAGTATAACTCTAAACATTACATATGCTGAAAAGCAGTATGCATTTTTAAAAGGAAACAGCGTTCAGAAACAATGTAAACAAGAAAAACGTGTGAGAAAAATGCAATTTAAATGTCTTTCAGACTGCTTGGAGAAACAACTGCAAAGTCAATATATACATGAACTAAATTAACAGTCCATGAGTAGTTTCTGTAGTGCGCTCCTCAATCAATAATAAATGCCAAGTTCAGATTAAAGCAAAGAACTCTTTCTGATGTCTCTATAGCCAAAAATTCTTTTTCCTAACATCTCAAAAGTCACCATTCTACCACAAACTAGCCATGTTGGGTTTTTTTACCACCCCCAAACCCAACAATTGTAAAAACCTTCTGAAATAAAACTAATTCAGATGTAATTATCCATCTAACCATTCTAACACAACACAATTCACACAGAGCTGATATTCAGCAGGATGTTGTTTTACACTCTCTCTTCTGACACAGTGCTCAGAGGGCAGATCACAAGGAAAAGGGAAAGATAAAAAAGCAGCCCAGATACTGACGCACTCACTCGTCCTAGGCAAGGAGCTCAGGCCACAAACCTACTCTTCCAATGTGGAGTGCGGGGTGCAGAATCTGTTCCTCAAGATGCTACTCCAGCCACAATCCCACATTTCCCAAAGCACAGCCCATCAGTCACCTGCAGCTCACCAAGCCTTTCTACAGCAGCACACAGAGGGACTTCTAAATAGAAGGCTTCAGGAATACCATTATCAGCCTGCCCAGAGATTGCCAGCGCTTCCACAGATTAGCATCTCTCTCTGGAAACTCATACGCTTCTGAGAAAACTTGCCCCAGTTACGACTACACATGAGTCCAAGCTAGTTCTCAGTCAGCCATGGCTTCTCTGAGTCTTCTGTAATTTGAAACATTCCAAATCTAAGTTGCGTCTAACTAGTGCCAATATAATTCCTGCATAAACCGTGTCTGTATCTGAATTAAGTAATGCTGCTAACTCCCCAGATCATAGACTTAGATATACATAAAGCCTGTCAAGTCCTGTGAATACAAAAGCACCAGAAATAAGTATTATGTTTTATGTTGTAACATCAAGCTGTTTCCCATGAACAGGAGTTTAGGAATCCCTGCTCTGTTTAATCTACTTTGACTTCACTCTGAGTATCACCTGACACAGATTTATTGGTGAAGCTGTTAACAGGGCAGTGGCATACTGAAAAACACACAACCAATGACTCTTCTTTTCTTAATACACCCTGCTGGTCTATGAACTTTCAAGAGTTCATTTACTGAATTAGAACCTGATTCACATTCAATGTCTACTATCCTACAGAGATATAATTCACGAGATGTGGTACTTGCTACAATATTTGCAACTTAAAACTCCAAATTAAAGATACTTCTCTTTAACACTTCAGTATCATAACTTCTCTTACAGCTGCTTCTTACACTGCATGGCTGAGACAAATTCTCCAAAGCTGTAAGCAAAATAACAGAGATGTAATAACAGCACAGCCCTAGAAACTACTCAAAGTTTACTGGGTGCCACTCACATGCACCGGGGCCATACCATGCAAGAAGGCAAGACTGCCATCTCCCCAGGACTGAAAGTACAGGTCTCCTTGCTCTCTCTTCCCTTACACTACCAGGGAACCAGTCAGCATTACGTGGCTGACACTGCCAAGCAGTGCTACTTTTTCATCTCCCTTCTCCCCAGCAGGACTGCAAGCATATGTTTAAACACAAAACTCACACCAACCCCACATCTTGTGGTGATACTTAAAAGCAGCAGCATTTCAGGTGAGCACCTGTCACTGGCCCTGAGCACAGACCTCCCTCGGGGTCAAACATCTCTCCCACCTCCCCTGAGAACACAAACCGCGCCGCTCCCCTCAGACGCTGAGCAGAAACGTTGCTGGAGGCGAGGGCGGAACCTCACGGTGGGCAGGGAGCGGGCAGATGAGCGCTGCTGCAGGACACTCCGGGTGTCTCTAGCCAAGCCAGCCCGGCCGCGGCCGGCAGCAAGGAGTAGCAGATGCCCCGCGACGCGGAGTCTAGCCCACGGCGGGCACGGACGCCGCGTCACGGATCTGCTGCTCCCGGCAGCCAATCGGCGCCGGAGCCGGGGACGGCGCGNCCCCGCCGAGGCACGGACACTCACGGCAGTCCGCCTCGTCGCTGTTATCCGAGCAGTCGTCGTCCTCGTCGCATTTCCAGATGGCGGGGATGCACCGCTCGTTCCGGCACTGGAACTGGTCCTCCTCGCACTCCTTGCCGGCGCCTGTGGAGACATGGGGCCGCGCCTGGGTCAGCGGGGCGCGCTCCCCCGGCGGGGGCATCCCGGGGCCGCCCCCCCGCCCGGTCCCGGCCATGCACAAGGCGGGCAGGGCACCGGGAGCCGCCGGCTGAGGGTGGGGGCTGGGGCTGGGCTCGCCAGAGCAGAGGGACTCGGTGCGGCCAGGGGGAGATGCGCCTCCGCGGGAGAAGAGCGGTGATCCCGAAGCTGCTTTGTGCGGGGATAAAAGGGGCCATTCCCGTGCTTCCCCGCATTGTTTTAAAGGCAGGGGGAAAGGAGCCTAGGAATAAAAGATGGTTAAACTCGAAATGCAAAAGACAAAGAAAAATTATAAAGCACAACCGAAGCTGGGACCTCCTGCGCGTCCGTTACCGGGCCAAAACGCAGATACCTGGGGACGCGGGGGATAACAGGCACCGGCGCCGTCCCGGGAAAAGAGAACTGACCCAACTAAAGTTGAGGGCGGGGGGGGACGGACAGAGGAAATCTGCTTTGCAGACACGGTACAGCGCTGCTTTGATGAGGCACAAATCTCCTCAGAAAGGGATTAAAGGTGGCAGCTCCTGTCACCAGCGGTCGGGTTGCATTCGCCCGCTGAACAGCGTCCCCGGCCCCCGCAGGTCGCAACCCCCCGAGCGTGCCCGCCTCCCGCGCCGGGGCACCGCGGCGAGTGGGTGCCCGCGGCCGCACGCTCCCGGGTGCCCGGGCAGGCTGGACCGCTCGCCCCCTCCCCGGGAGCGGCAAGCGGAGGCTCGCACTTGCCTCACGCCGCGGCCGCCCCGGCGCTGAGGCAGAGCCGCTGGGCCCCGCCGGACCCACCTTTGCCGAGGTGCAGCTGGAGCAGCAGCAGCTGGAAGAGCAGCAGGCGGGCGAGCGCTAGCCGGCACATGGTGCTCGCTCCCTGCCTGGTTGTGTGCGGGGTGCGCGCAGCCGGCGCGCCTCTCGCTGCCCCGTGCCGACTGCGGCCGGCG